>MU699804.1:2323-16539 GCA_026770625.1 Nicotiana glauca | reverse complement strand
CAGATATATATATATATATATATATATATATATATATATATATATATATATATATATATATATATATATATATATATATATAGATATATAGATATATATATATATATATAGATCGGGATGTACGCCGCAATGATATATTGGATCGGGTTGCACACTGCAGCGATATAGTGCTTGGCTGTAGGAGCCCCTCCGGAGTCTGCACACCCTCAGTGAGTGCAGTCGACTATATATATGGATCGGGCTGCACGCCGCAACAATATATGGATCGGGATGTACGCCGCAGTGTTTACGATATGGTACCTATTGAGTGTGAGTGCTGAGTGTGACCGATGATTGGTAAGAGTTGAGTCACGGTGACTGAAAGGCTTGCCCGTGGGGCGATAGATATATATACATGTACATGAGTGATGCTTTTCCTAAGAGGCCTGCTTATGAACTTATTTACTTTCACTCATCTTTATACTGAGTCTCTATTGAAGCCGTTGAATAAATGTTTTTAAACAACTTTCATTCGAGTTGGGGTTTATGTAATGTTCAGAATTTAATCACTGATTTGGCTTTTGTTATCTCCACTGAGAATCTCTTGTTATGAGGCATTTTGACTCCTATTTTTGCCCGAGGGGCTATATGTGAACTATGTATTGCCTGAGGGGCGATTATGGTTTTTATCTCTCTTATTATAAATGGTATTGCCCCTAATGAAACTGTTGGAAGGTATTTTTAAATGATTTTTACCAAAAGCTGGATTTTAAAAATAAATGATTGACACGTATTCTGATTTGAGAGCTTGTTGTGCTTATTGAGTTAACATAAATGTTGATTCATTGTTTCCTACTGCTCAGTCTTTATTACTTTTATTACTTACTGGGTTGAAGTACTCACATTACTCCCTACACCTTATGTGCAGATTCAGGTATTTCGGAACCCGGTAGCGGGTGTTGGATGCTCAGACGCTGAGTCATCAGAGTTAGCAAGGTGGTTGCATGACGATTGCAACACCACTTCCTTCCTTTCATTGTTCATTTCTGTACTTAGTACATTTTACTATTTTCATTGTATTCGGACCTTGGCTGCTCATGACTAGTGACACCCCGATGTCAGGCTGTATTTATTTCCATAGTGTTTATATAAAATCATATTACGAAATATCTGAATAATTTTAAAAGGCATTAAACTGACTCATTTAAATGATTGAATTGAATTGGGAATAGTGTCAGCTGGCCTTGTCTTCACGAGTGGCGCCATCACGTCTGGGTCCGGTTTGGGGTTGTGACAAATTGGTATCAGAGCGTAGGTTACATAGGTCTCATGAGTCATGAGCAGGTTTAGTAGAGTCTCGCGGATCGGTACAGAGACGTCTGTATCTATCCTTGAGAGGCTGCAGAACCTTTAGAAAAACTTCATATTCTTGAATTCTTATTTTGCGTCTTTTATTTTAGCTTGAAAAGTAACTCTTGAAATTCCTTCCACGCGTTCATATGCGCGTATGAGCACTCAGTATCATATGTTCATCAATGGCTTGTGATCCCCTGATCGAGGGGCGATATGTGATCCCTATTAGTTGATGTTGGGCCAGTCTGCAGGTCTTGAGGCCGGATTTTTGCCTATAGCTTGAGCGGCGAGGTGTTGATTGTGTGAGAAAGTGTTTTTTGGAACTTATATGTCTGGTAATGTCCCTATTAGTGGAATTGATAGCTGGATGATTATGTGATGAGTATGTTAGTACTTTGAGATGTATCCATATGATTTGGAAGCGACGAGAAGGGTCTTCTTGAGGATAAAAGAACTATTAGGTGCTTGAATTCCATCTTGATTCGAGGTATAGCCCCGAGTTATGGGCGTGTGAAGAATCTTTTCATGGTTCCCAGTTGGGAGTGAAGTAAATTTCATGTTGCGGTATGATTTTAGACTCAAGAAGACTAAGTGGCTGCGTAATTTTTATAACAGTGGAAGTTATACAGAAATGCTAGTTTGAGGAAAAGCAAGTGGGGTTATCTCCTGTGGAGTAGTCGGAGGTTTGTGCGATCTTTATGCTGTTTGTTAGAAGATCTCATTTGCAAGTGAAAGATATGTGCTGTAATTTAAAATTTTGGGTCACCCAAGAGAGTGGATTTAGTTATTGCGAGGATGAATGCGAGATTGGCAGATGATTCAAAGTACTAGATGATCTGTGTTTTCACAAGCTTACAAGGATATTTGTTTAATCTAACTACGTTATTATGGCATCACTAGAGTATATGCATTATAAGTTATTGAGTGTGTGTTGATCTATGGCTTCGAGCCAAGTGGGAGAGTCCGCTATCGATTAGTCTATCGTACGATTATGTTCTATATTGGTTCCAGACGGAGGCGTGCGGGCGAATCAATTATGGCTTACGGAGATTGATACTGAGGATAGCTCGAGTAAAGGAACATTTTTGACAAAGGTTATGTCATGCTTCATAGACGTATGAGAATCATGGGATGTTTGAGTTGTTGTTGGTAAAAGATGCTCGGTGCATGGAGCAGGAAGTTGCTTTGTTGTATTGGGATAAGGTTGCATTTTGCAGCATCTGAAATGCTAATGAAGCACAGGTTGTTTGGTTCTTTAATCAAGCTAATTACGGTTCGAGTAGAGTGGAAGACATGCGAGAATGATTCTAATGTGTTCAAGATTCTACATATAACAATTGGGTATTTTAAAGTTGCATATTTGGTTAGAAACTAAGTTTTCATTGGAAGATGTCAAGACTTATGGTATTTTCTATAAATTGTGGGATTCTATGTATCAGTATCAGGAAGGTGAAGGTAACGAATTTAGATTCGTATGAAGTCTCTTCAGAGTAAAGTATTTTGAAGGTGGTGCTTTTAGGGATATTTAAGAGAGTATTCGGCGACTTATAAGTCTTAGATGGTGTGGTTTGGTGCTTGGGTCTTTTGTGGTAAGTCTGGGTTGAGAAATTGTGATGTTATAGCAAGAAAGAGTATCAAGTCGAAGGTAAGTCAGAAGGGAACTCGAATAGATGGGATAGCTTAGTAGTGGCTCGGATTGGTATGGTAAGGATATGGTTAGTTCTTTGGATGCCTATGAGGTAATGAGTTTATACAGGTGTTTAGTCACAATGCTCTTGGGTTTTAGTAGTCTACATAGCTTGGTTGAGTTAGAAGGATTCAGTCCTGACGGTTTAGTTTGTGCAAATGAAATTCGCAGAGTTATTGATGGCTTTCTACCACGGTTAGAGATGTATATTTTCTATGAGCATGAGGAGCATTTGATGTATAGTGTTATTCTTCTAGATGGGATCAATGGGAAGTTCTTGGTTAGGAGTACATAGTTTCTTGGGACTCGGAACGGATATGAAGTTCTTGCGATTATCCTAGAGTATTACGGTTTATGCGGTAGGTTGTGTACGATTGAGATTGGCATGTGTAAGGTCACGGTTCGGATTTGAATGGAAGGTCATAAATTCTTAGGCAGCACGGACAGTTTCAGATGGTTTGAGAAATGATCTCCAGATGATTAAGGAAATGGTAATGCTAATTGAGGTGATTTGACGAGGGTATATGTTTCAAAAAGAGGCAACGGGATTAAGTTGATGGTACTTTGGTAGTATTGCAGCACTTCTTGTCAGATCGACTGCTAATATTCTATTTTACTTGGCAGCACAGAAGAATCTTAGAGTATCTCTCGTGGAATAATTGAGTACTAGAGGCGAGTTATATATGCGAGTGGCAAAATTAGGATCAGACATGTTAATTCATGTGTTTTATGGACTTGGAGGCTGGAAATTCTCATATACAGGTTAGCTCGTAGTTGTGGATGGCAAAAAATGGGTAAGTTAGTCGGATGTTAGTATGTGCTATGATTCAGTCATTGTGAACCTTCAAAGGATTATTTATCTGTTATGGGTAACTAGAGTTGATGTGTGGTCCATTGGTAGACCTATATGGATATGTGTCCGGCATTGAGATGTCTTTGTTGATCCCGAATTGTATTATTGAGGGATGTGTTGATTCGATTTTTATTGAGCTTATTATTAATCTGGGGAGGTCTATGAGTCACCTTTCTGTGTTGCGAAGTGTTGTGATATGGTGGTTATATGCACATATGGTGTGGCTTCATTTGGGCTTTATAGCGGGACTTGAATGATATAGGTATTTAGGAGTTGCAAGATTTATTGCGCATTGGGTATGTTCTCTCGAACTGGTTTGGCATTGTGTTATTTACTTCTCCGTGTTTATAGTGACTCACTTGTGATACTAGACATCATATTGCGCATGGTTAACAATTTTGAGCATAGTGACTTGATGTGTTTCATGGGGACTAGTGCTTGGATGAGGTCGCGTATTGGAGCGAAACTATGTGAAGGTATGATCCTGTGGGTTAGATTCATGTGTTCCGTTTCTATGATGCGTGTCGGGTTATCGTCATTGTGTGTGGTAGTACCGGTGAGCTTGCAGTACTGCTCTTTCATTTGAGTCATTTTTTTTATGATTTGAGTATGTTCGAATTGTGGTTTATTGGTGCGAAGGTTGCACAAATTGCGGCTTCAGCCTGTATTGATGTGTCATGCCACTAGAGTAATTGTGTTGTATTAGACGGGATCATTAGGGTCTTTAATGAATACAAACGGATTTGATTTCAGCATGTTGGAAGGATAATATCGTGGTTCAGCTCAGAAATTTGCTATGGTAATTATCAAAGGATCAGTGGCTTCATGAATGGTTGATCTGGGAAATGGTTATGGCTTATTGCGTGTTTCATTATCATTGGCAGTATATGGAAGTGTTGGGATGTAACTTTAGTTGATGAAAGGTTTTCTACCGATATTCGGGTGTTGTGTACAGCTGCTGTGAATGGGAATTATTGCTATATGTGTTTGAGTTATGTGGTATATCATGTAATTTCACCTGAGGCTGCAGGTATGGGTTATTACAGCTGGTTCAGGCTTATTCTGAATATAGATGTGAGGTTCTGATCTTGTTTATGATTTCCAAAATGGAAATGTGGTTCTAAGGTTTATGGACTAGATTGGGTTGTGAAATTTCAGTTACAATATGTTATCGGACCTATATGAGATAGGGTGATGCGGGATCACCCCCGGGTATATGCATGGTAAGGTTATTCAGCGATTGGTTGGCTTTTGTAACAACTCCGGGCAAGTTCGAGGACGAACGTTTGTTTAAGTTGGGAAGGATCTGACGACCCGGCCAGTCATCTCATGAGTTACCGCTCCATTTTTCCTATTTCTGCTTCTTTATGCTTCTTTATCCTTATTTTGTGGTATCGGGTTGGTCGGATTGAGTCTGGAATGACTTTGGTAAGGTTTGAGACACTTAGTCTCTTTTAAGAAGGTTTAAGTTGAAAAAGTCAACTAGATGTTGACTTATGGGTTAGAAGGCTCGGATGTGAGTTTTGATGGTTTGGTTAGCTTTGGGAGGTGATTTGTGACTTATGAGTGTGAGCGGAATGAGTTTTGGAGGTCCGGAGTAGAATTAGGCTTGAATTGGCGAAGTTGATATTTTGGCAATTTTCGGTTGGTAGGTGAGATTTTGATCCGAGGGCCGGAATGAAATTCCGAGAGTTGCTATAACTTTGTTGTGTCATTTGGGATGTGTGTGCAAAATCTCAGGTCATTCGGACGTGATTTGTTTGGATTTTTAATTGAAAGCGTATTTCGGAAGATTTTTGAAACTTAGGCTTGAATTCGATGTGATTTGGAAGATTTGATGTTGTTTGAAGTGTTTTGATGGTTGAAACTAGTTTGAATAAGGTATTGGGTTATGTTTGTGCTTTTTGTTGAGGTCCCGGGGGCCTCGAGGTGATTTCGGATGGTTAAGGGGAAGATTTTGGAACTTGAGAGATTGAAGAAAAATTACTGCTTCTGGTGTTTTCGCACCTGCAGTTTGGAGACCGTAGGTGCGATGTTGCACGTGCGAGGGTGGAGGCCGCATATGCGAAAGTTGACGTAGGCGAGCAGTTTCCGCAGAAGCGGTCAAGGTGGCCGCATCAACAAAGCCGCAGATGCGGAATTTCTATCGCAGATGCAGTTCAGGCTTTTAAATGAAAGACCGCAGAAGTGGTTGTTTTGGCCGCATATGCGTTACCGCAGAAGCGGATTTTGGACAGCATATGCGGAAAGGTTTGGGCAGACCTTATGTGTTATTTCATTTCACGATTTTGGGTTATTTCACCGTTGATGCCTTCAACCTTGGAGTTTTTTGAGCGATTCTGAAGAGATAAATCAAGGGACTTCGTTGAGGTAAGGATTTTTGGACCTAAAACTCAATTCTATGGTAGATTTTCATGGATTTAGGGTTGTAAGTGATGGAAATGAAAGGCTAAAATGGAGGTTTAGGGCTTGAGTTTAAGAGGGATTTAAATGGGGATTTGAGGGGTGATTTGGACTCCGATTTTTGTGTTTTTGGTATGTATGAACTTGTGGGAAGATGAGGAATCTAATGATGTAAAAATTTCTGAGTTTCAAGAAATGGGCCCGGGGCTCGGGTTTTTGCTAATTTCGGGATTTTTGGCATTTTTCGATTGTTTTTGCTTGGGCTTTGTTCCCTTAGCATATTGTGACATATTCGTTCTGATTTTGGATAGATTCGACGCGCTTGGAAGATGATTTGAGAGGCAAAGGCATCGCAAGCTAGAGATTTAATCGGTTCGAGGTAAATAATGATTGTAAATATTGTCCTGAGGGTTTGAGACCCTGGATTACACATCGTTGTGCTATGTTGAGGTGACTTACACGCTAGATGATGAGCGTGGGATAGAGCACCGCTGAGTATTCATGACTTAGTCCATCCCCAATGATTATTGTACTGCGTATTTGATTTGAAATCTTATGATATTTCATATTTTAGAGATTGATATTATAATTTGGGTTGTATGCCATGTTTGGGTCCTTGTGCCAACTTGTTGAGACCCTTAGGGGAACTTTCACTATTTTTCCTCACTCTATTTATTTGGAAGCATATCGTCGGTCATGTTTTTACCTGGTTATCGTTTAAATCTGGTTTTATCACTATATTTCTTAAGAAATGTGAAAACTATTTGGGCTGAGCTCCCTGTTTTACTGATGGTCCGAGTGATCGTGAGTTGACAACTGTGATAGACTGAGGGTCTGATTGTGAGGTTAATGAGTGAGAGAGGCCGAGGGCCTGGTTGTGAGGATTATATATCTATGGATCGGGCTGCAGGCTGCAGCGATATATATATATATATATATATATATCGGGCTGGACGCCACAGCGATATGTTGGATCAGGCTGCACGTCGCAGCGATATAGCGCTTGGGCTGTTGGAGCCCTTCCGGAGTCTGCACACCCCCAGTGAGCACAGTCAACTATATATATGGATCGAGCTTCATGCCGCAGCGATATATGGATCGGGCTATACGCCACAGCGGTTACTATATGGTACATATTGAGTGTCAGTGCTGAGTGTGAGCGTTGATTGGTAAGAGTTGAGTCACGAGTGACTGAAAGACTTGCCCGAGGGGCGATAGATATATATACATGTATATGAGTGATGCTTTGCCTGAGAGGCCTACTTATGAACTTATTTACTTTCACTCATCTTTATACTAAGCCTCTGTTGAAACCGTTGAATAAATGTTTTATAACAACTTTCATTCGAGTTGGGGTTTATGAAATGTTCAGAACTTAATAAGTGATTTGGCTTTTGTTATCTCCACTGAGAATCTCTTGTTATGAGGCGTTTTGACTCCTATTTTTGCCCGAGGGGCTATTTATGAACTATGTTTGCCCGAGGGGCCGATTATGGTTTTCATCTCTCTTATTATAAATGGTATTACCCCTAATGAAACTGTTGGAAAGTATTTTTAAATGATTTTTACCAAAAGCTGGATTTTAAAAAGGAATGATTGACTCGTATTCTGATTTGAGAGCTTGTTGTGCTTATTGAGTTAACAAGATTCATTATTTCCTACTGCTCAGTCTTTATTTACTCTTATTACTTACTGGGTTAGAGTACTCACATTATTCCCTGCACCTCGTGCGCAGATTCAGGTATTTGGGAACTCGGTAGCGGGTGTTGGATGCTCAGGCGCGGAGTCATCAGAGTTAGCAAGGTGGCTGCACGATGATCGTAGCACCGCTCCTTTCTTTCATTGCTCATTTCTGTACTTAGTACATTTTACTGTTTTCGTTGTATTCAGACCTTGGTAGATGCTCGTGACTAGTGACACCCTGATGTTGGTCTGTATTTATTTGCGCAGTGTTTATTTAAAATCATATTATTAAATATTTGAATAATTTGAAAAGGCATTAAAATGACTCATTTAAATGATTGAATTGAATTGGGAATAGTGTCGGTTGGCCTTGTCTTCACAAGAGGCGTCATCACGACCGGGTCCGGTTTGGGATCGTGACATTTATATTAAACAAAGACATTATATGTATTAAAAGTGAAGATAAAGTCCCTGATTTAAATATTGGTCTATAGAATCATTGCAAAATTATACTTTTGTCGTAAAATTCTGATAGTAACATCATTATATACACAAATTCATGAAAGTTAATTATATATTTATTTGATACATAACAGGGCAACTAAACCCAAAAGGTGAAGGTCATCATGATGATGATGCAAATGAGTGTGAAGGTACGTGAACAATAACTCAATTAGTGATAAATCATGTCCAACACATATTGATAATTAGAGTTGTAGTTCAATTGTCACTTATTTGAGTTTACCATCAACTTTTTATAGAGAATGACATTGACTGTTGGGACATTTGCAATGAAGGTATGTATTATGGGTATTTTTATATATGGGATTAATTAAATTAGCTACATTATAAAATTGGTGACTTTAACCATATAAATATTTTCATTAATAGAGTACTAGGATATAGGATATCCTACAAATGTATGCGAATATTGTGGGGCATATTTTTTGTTCGAAAAAAGGGTCAATAAGCAGTATAAGTTTAAACGATCAATATTTACTATATGTTGTAATCGTGGAAAGATAAAGTTGTCAAATTCAAAGGACCCTCCTCAAATTCTAACGTAATTGTTGTTTGGATCTGGTAAGGGGAAACATATATCTTAATCTTTTTAAAATAATATTGCATTTCATATATAGTTCATCATTCTCCAATTGAATAAAATGCAGGTCCTAAAAGCGACCATTTTCAAGAGAACATTAGGATTTATAATTTTATGTTCTCATTTACATCAATGAGGGAAAAGGTTGATGTCTCTGTTAATCAAACACCAAAAATAAGAACATTCAAATTGTCTGGTCAGAACTATTATCAAATCGGAAGTCTATTGCTTCCTGATGGATCCAACCCGAAGTTTACACAATTATATATTTATGATACAGAAAATAAAGTACAAAATAGAATTCATGATGTGAGGTTTGGATTCTACCATAAAAAAAAATTATAACACGTAAATATATTTTGCATGGAAATACAATATATAATAATTCCATATATATGTATTTCTGTGCAGTCGTGGCCAAGCCATGAACAAAATTCATGTTGAGATTGTTAATGATCTGATGTAAATGCTTGATGGAAACTATATTTTGGAAAAGACATTTAGAATGGTAGGAGATAGATTTCAAGAAGATAGAAGCTCCAATGTTAGACTCAGATTGATAGGAAAAAGGAGCACCGATGGAACAAGATACAACTTGCCTACGGTTTCAGAGGTAGCTACTTTGGTGGTGGGAGATTTTGAACTATCTAGATCTGATAGGGACATCATTATTGAAACTCAATCCGGACAACTACAAAGGATAAAATCATTAAATGCTGCCTATTTAGGGTTACAATATCCTTTACTATTTCCATGTGGTGAAGATGGAGACAGAGAGAACATTCCTTTTGAGGGAGATGATGAATCAACTGGACAAAGGAAATTTTTTAGCATGTGGAAGTATTTTGCTTATAAAATTCAAGAAAGGAATAATGAAGTTCCGACGATTGTGTCTTTTAGAAGATTATTTTAGCACTTCTTGGTTGATGCATATATAATGATCAAATCTTCTCGATTAAGGTATATTCGGCTCAATCAAAAAAAGTTGAGATGTCACATGTATAAAAGCTTACAAGATGCTTTTTTTCATGGAGAAATTAATCCTTCTTCTCAAGGAAAAAGGATAATTCTACCGTCCAGCTTCACAGGGGGTGCACGATACTTGATTCAAAACTATCAAGATGCTATGACAATATGGAAATGGGCTGCGTACCCTGATCATTTCATCACATTTACTTACAACCCAAAGTGGCCTGAGATTCGTAGATTTGTAGAGAATAGGGGCTTAAATCCTGAGGAACGTCCAAACATTTTAGCTAAGGTATTCAAAATCAAATTGGACCGTTTGACAAAGGAGTTACGCAACAATCAGATTTTTGGAAAAGTAAAAGCAGGTATATTGCCATATTAAACTTCTAAAAATAATAATTAGTTTTTATGTTACATAAGATAATAGGTTTTAAAATGAATATTTTAATTATATTTATGAAGTGTAATAAATTCTTTTTGGTGCAGTGATTTATACAGTTGAGTTTCAAAAACAAGGGTTGAATCATGCTCACATCTTGCTTTTTCTTCACAATCATGATAAATATCCAACTGCTGCAGATATTGATCGAATCATTTCTGCCAAAATACCAGATGAATTGGCCGATCCTGTTTATTATAAGGTCGTGCATAATTTTATGATGCATGGCTCGTATAGTTCTGTAAGAAAATATTCTCCTTGCATGCAGAGCAGAAGATGTACCAAGCATTTTCTAAAAAGGTTTGTTGAGTCAACAACAATTGATGAGGAGGGTTATCCTATTTATAGACAAAGGATAATGGTAGAACTATCGAAAAGTATGGTATTGACTTGGATAGTAGGTATGTGGTGCCTCACAATCGGTTCTTATTACTTAAGTATGGTGCTCATATTAATGTAGAATGGTGCAATCAGTCAAGATCCATTAAGTACTTATTTAATTGTATTAACAAAGAAAATGATTGTGTTACCGCTGCTTTTTCTCAAAGTGTGCAAGAGAAAGATTCATCAAATATTGATGAAATAAATATGTATTATGATTGCCGATACATATCACCATGTGAAGCTGCTTGGAGAATATTTAAATTTTTAATTCACCATAGAAAACCTCCTGTGGAGAGGCTATCATTTCATCTTCCAAATGAATAATATGTTATATTCTCTGATAATGATCCAATTGATGATGTTGCAAATAGACCAAGTGTAAAGGAATCAATGCTTTTAAGCTGGTTTGAGACAAATAAAATATTTCCAAAAGCAAGAGAATTAACGTGTGCAAAATTCCGTCTTAAGTTTGTTTGGAAGAAACAATTGAAAAGATGGGAGAAAAGAAGAACTTTTGTATTTTCCATTGGAAAAATTTTCTTTGTTCCACGTAGAACTAGTGAATTATATTATCTCATGTTGTTGTTGAATGTTATTAAAGTTCCAAAATCCTATGACGATCTTAAAAGAATCAACAATCATAACTATCTTACTTTTAGAGATGCACGTTATGCACTTGGGTAATTAGATGATGATAAAGAGTATGTGGATGTCATAAAGGACGCAAGTAACTGGAGAATGTCATCATATCTTAGGCAATTATTTGCTATGTTGTTGTTATAGAATTCGATGTCTTGGCCAGAATATGTTCGGCAATCAACATGGAAATTATTATCAGAAGATATCCTCCACGAAGAAAGAGTGTTGTTGACTAATCCAGGTATAAATATAACCTTTCTATTTTCAAGTTATCAATATGTTTCAGCGCTATATGAGGATATTAAGTAGTTATTTGTAGCATAACAACAAAATATAGTTATAGAGAGGATAAGAGGATAAAAATTGCATGCATATATATCCTTATAGTTATTTTAGTGTACAAGTGAGTATATAACCGGTCTAGCTCCAAGGGCTAACATATTGAGTCTTTAATAACTCTACGACTAAATTTTGCACAAAATTTAAAACAAACTCTGCAAATTTTGAACGAAAATATAAACTCCTATATGAAATTCTTTGTATTTTATTTCTTTACTTAATTCTTTATAATTGATATTCTTTAATTTATGACCTTTATGTTTAAGATAATATGGAGTTTCACGACATAGCATTCATAAGTTCTTTGTTGTGTAAATCATTATTATACTTGACTAACCTAACTTAAAAACTAAATTAACTATACCTTATTTGTGTAATCATGTAATATATTTTATATATTATTGTTATTTAAATTCTATAATTCTTTTTTTTCTTTCAGAGGCAAAGCTAATAGATGATGAATTGAAAAATTATTGTTTAAAAAAGTTGCAAAAAATTTTGAAAAGTCGTGGAAGAAGTTTTCATGATTTTACAACAATGCCAAGAACTCTTTACAATGAGAAAGAAGTAGATCATAGCAATAGGTTAATCCATGATGAATTGCATTATAATCATCGTTCTCTGTTAGAGGAACATCAATAATTATTAATGAATTTGACAGTTGAACAAAAGTCGGTTTACAAAAAAATTATAAGGGCAGTGAATGAAGCCAAAGGTGGATTCTTCTTTTTGTACGGTTATGGAGGAACTGGAAAGACTTTTATTTGGAAGACTCTGCCTTCTGGCATATGATCTAGAGGAGACATCGTGTTAACTGTTGCATCAAGTGAAATTGCATCTTTTGTTACCAGGTGGTAGGACAGCTCATTCGAGATTTGCAATCCCTCTCAATCCAACTGAAGATTCAACATGCAATATAAAGCAAGGTAGTCCTCTAGCAAATTTTATTATAAAAACAAAGTTGATTATTTGGGAAGAGGCTCTAATTATGCATAAATATTATTTTGAAGCTCTTGATCAAAACTCTTAGAGATATTCTTAGTTTTAAACACACAACCAGTGCTGATAAACCTTTTGGAGGTAAAATACTTGTTCTTGGTTGCGACTTCAGACAAATTTTGCATGTCATTGCAAAAAGATCTAGGCAAGATATTGTTAACACTACTCTTAATTTTTCGTATTTGTCGGCCCACTGTGAAGTCTTAAATCTAACAAAGAATATGAAGTTACAAAGAGATCAGGTAGATGCACATTTGGATGAGTTAAAAAATATTCTAAATGGATTTTAACAATCGATAATGGAAGAATTGGGAGTTCCATTGATGGCATTGAGAAAGTCTAAATCCCCGATGTTCTTCTCATAAATAATTGTGATAATCCAATATCAGCAATTATTGAAAGTACATATCCAGATTTCTTTAACTATTCTGATGACATTGATTACCTCCGGCAAAGAGCAATTCTTACTCTGAATTTTGATATGGTGGAGTCGATCAATAAATATATGGTTTCACTCAATCATAGTCCTGAAAAGACATATTTGAGTTCTAATACTTTGTATGTCTGATTAATCTTTTTCAGCTTTGGAGCATGTACATACACCCGAATTTCTAAACAGTATAAAATATTCTAGAATTCTAAATCACTCTATTACTTTGAAAGTCGTGCTTCTATGATGTTGCTGAGAAATACAGACCAGTCATCAGGATTGTGTAATGGCACGAGGTTGATCATCACAAGACTTGGAAATCAGGTTATTGAAGCCAAAGTATTATTGGGTAATATGGCTAGACAAAAAGTGTTTATCCCGATAATGACGTTGACGCCATCACATGCAAGAATACCTTTTAAGTTCCAAGGAAGACAATTTTCAATTGTTGTATCTTTTTCCATGACAATTAATAAAAGTCAAGGCCAGTCATTGTCTCATGTGGGATTATTTTTGAAGAAGCCAGTATTTACTCATGGACAATTGTATGTTGCTCTTTCACGCGTGACGAGTAGAAAATGATTAAAGATTTTAGTTTATAATGATGATGTCCAAAACGAATGAAGCTACAAATATGGTGTATAAAGATGTTTTCCGTAATTTGATTTGAGATGAATCTAGACATGATGAAATTATCAGGTATTTACAATATATTTTTTGGATTTCTATAATTGCTTTAACTTTTGAGTAAATATTACTGTTGATTATATTTTCACTGTATATTAGTTGTAAATGAATTAATATAATCATATAAAATATTAGAATCTCCTATAACAAGTGAACCTGGGTACCCATCCATAAAAGGAGAAGAAATAAGCAAGTGTGACCTGATTTTGGCTCTGAAAGTAGTGAATGCATTTGTATTTCTTAGGTGATATAAAACATTACCATTCCAGG
>MU699803.1:31414-71185 GCA_026770625.1 Nicotiana glauca | reverse complement strand
AAATTGGGATCAAGTATGATGATTCGTATGCTATGTGGAATTGGAGGCGGAAGTCCTCATATTCGAGCTATTTGTGATGGTGGATCGTGTGTATCGGCACCGTTTGGCGAGTATTGGGATTTGGAGGCTCGAGTGAATCTTTCGTTGCTGGTATGTTGGATTTTGGATGTGATGTTGAAGTTCAGACTGGTTGTCTCAGTGTTAGATTAATTCTAGACTATTGCGTTAGGGGCTATGCTGGAAACGCCACGGTTTGAGTGGCGAGGTGCATTGGGTTATGTTCTTGTGGAGCGGTTTATCTTTTAAAGACCTAGCGGACGACTAGGAAGGATTGCTTTTCCTAATTGAGCCTTCATGAAGGATGTCAGTGCAGAGGTTGCTATTATTGAGCCAGTTCCGGCGTTAAGAGACTTTTCGGATGGCACGCCGCCATGGGTATGTGTGGATCGGATGGCACGCCGCCATAGGTATGTATGGATCAGATGGCACGCCGCCATGAGTATGTGTGGATCAGATGGCACGCCGCCATGAGTATGTGTGGACCGGGTGGCACGCCGCCATGGGTATGTTATCTGGATCGGGTTGCACGCCGTAATAGTATGATGATGGGAATAGTTTCCCATATGCTGTCTTATATGGCTTGTTTCCTGGTTCCAAGGAAAGTCCGTATTGGGTGTTGCTCGGCGAATGGCGCCTCGGTTGTGTCCTTTCAGGATCGTATGGTGTATATTGCTTGCTTCACCATGGGTATAATGATTTGTTTGAGTTCTAGATATCAATCGTGTGTGGTTGTCAATTTTGAGTATAGCAACTTGAGGTGCTTCATGTGTAACAATGTTTGGATAAGATCGCGCATTGTAGCGAGGCTACGTGGAGATTAGGTCCTTCGGGGTAGATTTAGGTATTCTATTTCTATTATGTGGGACAGGGTCCCAGCCTTGTGTTGTGATGGTACTGAGGAGTCTGAGTTACAGCTCTTTTGTTTGAGTTATTTGTCATGATTTGAGTATGTTCAGACCGCCCATCAGTGGTGCGTGGATTATGCAAGTTGTGGCTTAGTCCTGTGATGAGGTGTCATATCACCAGAGTGGTGCATTGAATTCGAGGTGATCGTTAGAGTCATTAATGAATGCGAACAGATGTGATTTCAGCTGATTAGAGAGTTTATATCGAGGTTTGGCTCGGAAATCTGTTGTGGCATTAGTCAACAGGGAAGTGGCTTTATGCATGGGTGACCCGAGAAATGGTTAGGGTTTATCGCGTGTTTTACTTATCGTTGGCAGTATATCAAAGTGACGGAATAATACTTTAGCTAATAAGAGGTTTCTATCGGTATATGGTTGTTGTGGACAGCTGCTGTGAATAGAAGTTATCGTTTCAAGTGCTGGATTATGTGGTATATTGTATGATTTCATTGAGGTTGCAGGTATGGGATATTACAGCTGGTTCGAACTTATTCTGATTATAGATGTGAGGTTCTGGTCTTGTTTATAATTTCAGAAAGTGCAATGTGGTTCCACGGTTTATGGTCTCGATGGATTGTGAGATTTCAATTATGTTGTGTTATCGGACCTATATGAGATAGGGTGACGCAGGATCACCCCGGGTATATGCTTGGTAAGGTCATTCAGCTATTGGTTGGCTTCTAGTACAACTCTAGGTACGCTCGAGGAGGAGCGATGGTTTAAGTTGGGGAGGATGTAACGACCCGACCCGTCGTCTCAGGTGTTATTGCTCAGCTTCCCCCATTTCATGCTTCTTCATGTTTCATTATTGGTATGTAGTGTGTTAGAGTTTATTTGGATTGATTTTTGATAAGAAATGAGACACTTAGTCTCTTTTAAGAAGGCTTAAGTTGGAAAAGTCAACCGGATGTTGACTTATGAGTTAGAGGGCTCGGATGGGATTTCCGGTAATTTGGTTAGCTTTGGGAAGTGATTTGTGACTTAGGAGTGCGATCAGAATTGATTTTGGAGGCCCGATGTAGAATTAGGCTTGAAATGGCGAAGTTAGTATTTTGGCGAATTCCGGTTGATGGCAGAGAATTTGATCCGAGGGTCGGAATAGAATTCCGAGAGTTGCTGTAGTTTCGTTTGGTGATTTTGGATATGTGTGCAAATTTTCAGGTCATTCGGACATCGTTTGGTTGGGTTTTTGATCGAAAGTGCATTTCGGAAGTTCTTGAAGAACGTAGGCTTTGATTTGGTGAAATTTGATGATTTTGATGTTAACGATAGTGTTTTGATGGTTCGAGCAAGTTTGAATAAGGTAATAGATCATGTTTGTGCTTTTGGTTGAGGTCCCGGGGGCCTCGAGGTGAATTCGGGTGGTTAAACGGAGAGTTTTGAAGTTTGTTGCATGTTTAAGGTTGCAGGTTCTGGTATTTTTGCACATGCGGTTTTGGGACCGCAGGTACGGTCTCGCAGAAGCGGTTGATGGGAACGCAGAAGCGAAAATGGTGCTCAGGGCAGGTTCTGCAGAAGCGGAATCCTGGCCACTGAAGCGGGTCCGCAGGAGCGGATAGTTTGCCGCAGAAGCGGTCTTGGACCTTTTAAGTTGAACCGCAGAAGAAGTGGATTAGGCGCAAAAGCGGTAACCGCGGGTGCGATTTTCGAACCGCAGAAGCGGAAATCTAGGCAGAATAATAAGTTAAGTATTCTTCGCGAATTTTGAAAGAGCAAACATTTTGGACTTCGGACTAAGGCGATTTTTGGGCGATTTTGAAGAGGGTTTCGAGAGTCTTCATCAGGTATGGATTCTTAGTCTTAGATTATGTTGTTATGGTGTAAAATCATGGATTAACACTGAAAATCCAAAAAAATTAAGGCTAAAAATGGAGGTTAGGGCTTGAAACTTGAAAGAGTTTAAACTAGTGATTTGAGGGGCCAAATGGACTCGGATTTTTGTGAATTTGGTATGTATGAACTCGTGGCGAGATAAGGAAGCCGGTGATGTTAATTTTATAATATTTTTAGATGTGGGCCCCGGGCTCAGGTTTTGTTAGTTTCTTGATTTTTGCTACATTTCGATTGTTTTCGATTGGGTTATATCCCCTTAGCCTATTGTAATGTATTCGCTCTGATTTTGGTTAGATTCGACGCGCGTGGAAGCCAATTTGAGGGGCAAAGGCGTCACGAGCTAGAGATTTCATCGATTCGAGGTGAGTAATACTTGTAAATGATATCCTGAGGGTTTGAAACCCCGAATTTGCACATCATAGTGCGTATTGAGGTGACTTGCACGCCGGATATGAGTGTGGGGTAGAGCACTGTTGGGGATTGTGATTTGGTCCGTCCCGGTTGTTGATTTTACCGCGTATTTTACTGAAACTACTTGTTATCATCTTAATTTGGGTTGATGGCCATGTTTGGGCTTCGTGCCAACTATGTGAATCCTTCGGGGATTGATATTACTGTGTTAGCATATTTTTGCATATCATTTGGTCTCAATCCAAGGTTTTAAATACTGATTTGCAAACTCAGTCATACTTCTAAGTTTTGAAAACTCAAATGATATTTTAGATGATATTTCGGGCTGAGAACTACTGTTTTATAAATGCCCAATGGGCTTATGATGATTTTCTGGACTGATCATGGACCGAGCTGCGCGCCGCAGCAGTATTATATTGATTATGGGTGGCTCGGGCTGCACGCCGCAGCGGTGTTATACTGATTATGGGTGGCTCGGGCTGCACGCCGCAGCGGTGTTATACTGATTATGGGTGGCTCGGGCTGCACGCCGCAGTGGTGTTACATTGATATTGAGGTCGAGTTCCTAGATGATTATACTGATATTGATATGAGGTTGAGAGCCTAGATTTGATGCCACGAGATGACTTGTTATTGCGCTTAGTCTGTAGGAGCCCCTCCGGAGTCTGTACACACCCCCAGTGATCGCCGTCGACGTAAATGGATCGGACTGCACGCCGCAGTGGGTACCGGAGTGTACCGTCATATGCATTGCATTGCATTCATACTTTTGTGCATTATTCTTTGTTTGTGTTATTTCTTGAGATATTTAATTGTTGTGCCGATATTGTCTGATCACTGTTAAAAAGGACAAATTTGAAACAGTGGTAACAGTGACAGTGTATGATGTAAACGGGTCAGGTAACGAGGGCTGACCAGGAACAAGAATATTGCCGGTAAGGTGAGTTTATGAGTTCAATTATGCATACTTGTTTGTGCCCGAGGGGCTGGCTTTTGTGCTGCCTTGCACTACCTGTTCCGCATTTAATTGCTTAACTATGGGAAAAAGATATTTTCAAAAAGGGGTTTTGAACTGAGTCATGATATTTTCTCCCTACACCTCGTGTGCAGTTGCAGGTATTGTTCACCCGGTAGCAGGTTTTGAGCCGATTGAAGATTTGTTATCATAGCTGAGCCAGGTGACTGCTAGCGTCCGCGACACTAGATCTTCTCCCTTATTTTATGTTGTTCGTGTTACTTTCAGACTTTGTTCCTATTTCCGGACTTGTAGTACTTTAGTGAACTCTGTATTAGCTCATGACTAGTGACACCCCAATGTCGGGCTGTGACGGGATGGTTCCCTATTGTTATCATTGTTTTCCACGCTTTTGATTATGCTAATCCTGTTTTAGCTTTATAAATGTTAAATAATTGTTAAAAGGAAGCGTTTGTTTTGTTGGCTGGCCTTGTCTTCACAAGAGGCGCCATCACGACCGGGTTAGGATTTGGGTCGTGACAGTCACCCAGACAATCTCCTCACCCCACACTTAAAATCATGCATTGTCCCCAATGCACACCATACCAATAAGAGGGTAAAAGAAACTCCCTGGTAGGCCAAAGGCCGAAGCACTAGTAGCTTATGGGGTACTCAGACTTCTCCCAAGCTTGGTCCTTCGTGCGAGTACCTCACACTTAGTTCCAACCATTTGGTTTGTTGTTGCATCCTTCCAATACCTTTTTTTTCCATGCTCCTAGAAAATAAAAAATTGACACTACAAAAATAATGCAATTAAAAAAATAAAAAAATAAAGAAAAGAAAGCAATAAAGTTGGGTTGCCTCCCAACAAGCGCTTGATTTAATGTCGCGGCACGACGTGAATTACTTTCTGCCTCCTCTTTGAACTTATAAATCAGACCCCAAGTTTTGATTCTGCTCTATGATCATGCTCCTGGGGTGGTGGAATGAATCTGACTGGCCCAATAAAATAATGTAGTATTCTGCACTTCTTGGCCTTTAGATGAGATGTGTAATCCCGACTTTCTGGCAAGAAGAATTGCAGAATGTAATCACTTTGTTCCTCATTCCTTGACTCCTCAAATGGCTCAGACGACTCTATTTCCATATCATCATCTAAACACAATGTGGAAAAATGCTTGGAGTGAGGACCAATGTGCTCAAATATATGAACATTGAGACTGTCTACATTCTCAACACTAATGACATTAGAGTCAACAAAATACGTATCCTCAATATCCTTGGTTGACTCTAGTATCTCTTCTACAACATCGACATCCTCAAAATCTAGTGTGATTGATTGCTGGTGTTCTATTCTATCCTCCTCCTCTAGCTCATCCTCGTATTTTTTTAAATCTTCCAGTAATATGGCAATTTCTACAGCCCTTTCTTGCTCATATTGGCTACTATCCACAATGTCAATTTGTGCGCTTTACCAGGTTCAATTAATTTATTTGCTTGAGCCTTCAAGTTGTGAATAGTTGCCCCTTGCCTTTGTTACCGTAGTTGTATCTCATCATATTATTTCGGAAGGCACTTTAGCATATCCTCGATCTCTTTCAGGTCCTCATACCTGGGTTCTTTGCTCCTATTAACTTCACTAGAAAAAGAAGAACCATCAAAGTAAGGGGTTGGGGGAAGGTAAGAAATATAAGCACAACCGTTAAAGTTACCATCTTGACTACCACACTTATCACACACATTCCACACATAAGATTGAGTTGGTGCACAAAACTCGCTCTCGGGAATATTTTGATAATTTTTCCCTGAGTGGTTTTCTTCACAATATGCATAAAGAGGATTAAAAGTAGAATTACCAACATCTAAATACTCATAATTCCATGATTCCATGTTTCTCAAATAAACAAATAAAACTAAAATAAAAAAATCAAATAATAAAATAAAAGTTTAAACTTGAAACCTAGCAATATATACACCTACAACTACACCATTAGTTCCCTGGCAACGGCGCCAAAATTTGATCATGCCTAACTATGTCAATTTATTAAACAGTGCACAATATGCCTCCTCGAGTCTTCGTTTTGTTGTTTTATCATCCGTTGATCCCCGAATACGATCCCGGCTTAATTCCTTGGGCTTTTACTCAGACTTCAAAGCTCCAAATCACTTGAATTCATTCCATAACATCTATATAGCTCGAAATCACTCCTACAAGGCATAAAACAAATCGTTAGTGCAAAACACTAGCGATTAAAGCGCAAACTCAACTAAAGTGCAGTAAATTAGAGTGTAATAATCGACTAAAATACGTAATTATAGCCTATCATCAACTGCATCGGTCGTACCATAACAATTCTTCCATTCTCGATTTATAAGAAGCGGTTTGCGTCGCACATGATTGAATAGGAATGAATTAAAGGCATACGCCTCCAAGGATCAAATCGCACGATAAGGAATCAAGAAGGGAAGTACTCCTAACAGTCCTGCAGCCTCCCGAGGATAAGTGCAGACGTCTCCGTACCGATCCGCGAGACTCTACTAGACTTGTTCATGACTTGTGAGACCCAAGGAACCTAGTGCTCTGATACCATGTTGTCACGACCCAAAATCCACTAAGGGTCGTGTTGGCGCCAGACACTGTTGTCAGGCAAGCCAACCAAATTACTTGATGAAGTTCTCATTTTAACAATCTTGAAAATTAAGATTTTCCTTAATTTTTATAAATAAAAAAAAATAACCACTTCAATTCAAATTAAATAATAAGCAATTAATACAAAATACTTCAAAACCATCCCAGAACTCGGTGTCACAAGTGCATGAGCATTTACTAAGAAGGAAATAAAATACAACATCCGTCCAGAATACAGTGGACAGAAAGTAAATACAATATATTGGAAGGGACTATACTAGCTGCGGGCTGCCTCGAATAAAGCAACTCACCTAGTCCCAGTATTATCCGTGCTGTTACACCCAGTAGGCCATTAATAACACATGAGCCTGTGCAACAAAAATGCACAGAAGTGTAGTATGAGTACAAAAATGTGTACTCAGTAAGTATCCCGTCTAATCACGAAGAAGTAGAGACGAGAGGTCGACTTCGACGCTTACTAAGGGTCCAATAATGTGATGTCAATAATACATGAAATCCTGGATTTCTATAAATATGATTTTAATCCAATAGAAGGAAACAAGTAAATAATTATTTCTTTTATAAAAAATTTCCAAAATTCCTTTTCATTATTTATCCAAATGTTCTCAAGCCAAGAATAGGCAATAACAACTTTAATAAGTTCAAGGCATCAATATAAGCATGCACAAATCATGTCGAGGCGTACGACCCATTCCAACAAAAAATAAAATATGCACTGCCGAGAGTCAAACGGCATGAACCATAGATGCATCTATTTAATCTGCAGAGGCATTCGGCCCGTTCCAAAAATAAACACATAGACAGTCAATCAAGAAGTCCACGCGGAGTAATTGTCCAATGAAAACAAATCCTCTTTTAACCATTTAAGAAAAATGAAGTTTTATCTATTTAGAAATTCATTTACTAATTCGATGTGATTTAAGCAATTCAAGATATCAATAGGTTCACAAATAATCCAAGTGTAGCATGTTTTTGGGTCCTAACTACCTGGACAATAGCAATATTAGTAGCTAGCACGGACTCTCATCACCTCGTGCGTTTGTAGCCCCCACAAATAGGAGCACATAACCAATTATTTCACATATGGGTACAATTCCCTCTTAAAAGGTTAGAAAAGAGACTCATCTCGCTCCAAAATATACTTCCAATGCCAATAATGAGTCCTAATCCTCAATTCGAAGCCGAACGATCCGAAACTAGTTAAATGAAGGAGGAACTAGTTAATATAGACTCGCAAGATCGTATTCTAACTATTTAAGAAAATTTTCAACCATTAACACAAGTTTCCTAAAATCCGACCCCGGGCCCACGTGCCCGAATTCCGAAATATTTCGAAGAAAGTTGTTCTCTACAACCTAAGGATCAATAATATATAATTTCTAATTAATTCCTTAACAAATTTCGTGCTTAAATTCAAGTTTTACCAAAACCCTAGGTTTTGCTCTAACCCCTTTATTTTACCTATTTTCTAGTTTTTAATCTACCTACTATGCAAGTATTAAACTAAGGATGGGTGGAATAAACTTACCTCACAATGCTAAGTGAAGACCTTCTCTCAAAAGCTCCCAAATCGCCCAAAGGAGGAGTGGAAAATGTGATAAAATGACTTAGAACTCGTATTAAATGAACTTCACTGCCCAGCGATTTTCGCATCTGCGAGAATGCGACCGCATCTGCGAAAAAGGGGAGGGAAGGCTGGGACCGCATCTGTGGTTTGGGAGCTGCATCTGCGGAGCCACTTCTGCGGCTTGGGAGCCGCATCTGCGGTTCCTGGCTTGGCCTCCTTGGCCGCTTCTGTGATCAAATAATCGCATCTGCGGTCCAAGAACCGCAGATGCGGTTATGACAGAAGCAGCAGTTCTTCAGTCCTTCCCCAAAATTCCATTCTCGATCCGTTAACCACCCGGAATCCACCCGAGGCCCTCGGGACCCCTACCAATCATACCAACCAGTCCCAAAATACGTTACGGACTTGCTCGAGGTCTCAAATCATATTGAACAATGCTAAAACCGCGAATTGACCTATAATCCAAGTTCTATGAACTTTAGAATCTCAAACTTCTATTTTCGATGATTAAACCTAAAGTCCACTTCCGGTCAAACTTCTCAAAAACCTTCAAATTTTTATCTTTAGCCAAATGACTCCAAAATAACATACGGACCTCCGAATTCACTTTCGGTCACGCTCCCAATTCCAGAATCACCATACGGAGCTATTCACAGACTCAGAATCCCAAACGGACATCGATAACACTGAAATGCACTTCAAGCCGAACTTATGAAATTTCTTCTAAAATGCTAACTTCCACAATAGGCGCCAAAAAGCTCTCGAGTTATCCAAAATCCGAACCGGGCATACGCCCAAGTCCGAAATCATCATACGAACCTGCTGGAACCTTCAGATCCCGATTCTGAGGCTGTTTACTCAAAATTCTGATCTTAGTTAATTCTTTCAACTTAAGGCTTCTGAAATGAGAATTTTCTTTCCAAATCAACTCCGAACTTCTCGAAATTTAATTCCAACCACGCGAACAAGTCATAATACCTGAAATGAAGCTGCCCATGGCCTTAAACTATTGAACGGTATACTAGAGCTCAAAACGACCGGTCCGGTCGTTACACATCACGTCTATGAGTGAAGGGTAAATTTATATGCAAATTTACCTTCAGACCAAGAAAAAGAACCAAAACTTAATAGGAGAAAAGGAGAAAAATTGTGCAAGCACAACGATAGATCCACAAATAATTGAGGAGGGTAGAATGTGGTACTAATTACATCAGTATGTTGTAAATTTCATATGTTTAAGCTCAAACTACATAACCCCAGAGCGCTTTGCTTGAATTCTATTATCTGTAATTATTCATGGTGTAATCCGCCATGTTGCAGACGTGTAAATAAATAAAGATGTCACTTTTCGCACGTCACTTTCCATTATTCTACTTGTATGTATTTTTAGTCACAAATGGGTAGCATTTTCCCACCGCTGCTATCATTGTCACAAAGTGTTTACCCCACAGAATATATGCTTTGTAGCTTTAGGCTTTTATTCCTTATCAAAAACAAAGAGAAATTATACTCCTCAGGAAACAAAAGTTCTCATGTCTTACTTTCAGAGTTACTTCCAACAATCTATGACATAAGCAGCTTTGAAACTCCATTCAAGAGCAAGAACTATATTGTCTGATAAGTCTTTTTTGTAACATAATTCAGGGCATTTCAAATTATTAAAGGACGCTACTGATAACCGTCTAAGTCATACAGAAAACTAATCATATTCAAACTCAATTCTTAGTGCACGCATGAGAGCTTAAAACTTTAAAGTAATACTTGCCTACCCATTCGAATCTCCCAGTGGTAAGCCATGAACATTCCCTCCAATGTATGGTGCACCCATCGGGATCTTTCCACTAACTGATGTACTATCTGGTCATCTAAACCATGCTTTTGGTAGCTCATAAATGTACCCACCGAGAATCTTCCACTACTAGAGACTAACTTGTCTGAACCAAAAAAATAAAGCAGCCTACATCATGCGTCTTCCCCGGCGATGGGCGTATCATTTAAAAAAAAACAAAGAGAGGAGAGATATTATTGAAACTAATGTATCTTGGAGACTAAATATCTCGACCACATTCAAAAAAATTAAATCAAAAAATATATTTCCTCTTATCTTTTTTCAGTAGAGAAACACAAACTACCAAAAAGGTAATGCAATTTTTCCAAGGAAGTGCCAAAGATCACAACTTTATGACAATGTTCCAAGATTTGAACTTTAGCTTAATCCTTGAAAACAAAAGATAGAAAAGAAGAAATTAAACCAACCCCAATTCAAAGAGGAGACGAAACTGGAGACACAATATAGGCACAAGCTAGAAGAAATAGTAGGTAGTTAATTTGGAAGTTGATATCATAAACCTTAATCAAAATAAAAAGTCCTTAACCACAAGTGTTAGCTACAAAGTTCTAATCTTTGTTCATAAAAGAAAATTATGACCAAATATTCTTCAACTTCAGATTTAAATAAATCAAAGAATCAAACTGAACTAAAAAAGTTTTTGGAAAAGAAAGGTTTTTCGCAGGAATATTTTCCTTTTGTTTGTTTGTGGGATTTATCTTCCTTTGTGTTTTTGACATGTTGCTTTTGAGAAATCAAAGAGAAAATAAACCACATTTGTTTTTATGTAATAGTAATAATTATTTTTAAGAAATATTAAAAAGTAAAAAAGAGTGAGACAAATTACTGTATAAGAAGACCTAAATATATGCCAACATTTTGCAGAGGTTGCACCATGTTAATAAAGAGTTAAAACTTGGTCCACCTAACCTAATTTGTAACTAATCTGATCTTAATATGAGTAAAAATTATTTGTGAGATTTATATTAAAATAAAAATATTACTACAATAAAAATGACTTAAAGTATAATATCCCAATACATAATACAAAATAGGCACAACAAATTATCAACTACTCTCTCTTCTGCAAAAGACTCTACAACTTCTCACATTAAATTGAGTCTCTCACCAAAATTCTGACCAATTGCCAATCTCAACGGCTGTAAATATTTGTGAAAAAATAAAATATACATACGGAACCATAAACGACCTAAAATATTCCTCAGATAAGAAAGGTATGAACTGTTATCATCACTATTTATAGATTTTTAATATAAAATTATATAATTTTTAAAAACACTATAAGCGACATATGAAAGAGACAACTATGTATATTATACAATTCCTTTGTTACAAGAGCGTTGTACTCTGTTCTTTTCTTTGCCTTAAATTAGATTTTTCTTTTTCTAACTTGATTTGTCTTTCTCCTTGCCTTTTTATTCTGTCATTAACTATTGATTAAGTCCTTAAGTTTTTTTAACTATTCAAAGTTGTAGCATATTATTTGTGCACATTCTAATGATGAAGAGAAAAATATGTATGATATGCAGTGTCTTTGTTCCAATACAGTTGTCCCATGTTCTTTTGTTTTGCTTAAATTAGTTGTTCCTTCTTTCTACCCCATTTGTTTTTTTCGAATTGACCAGACAATATGCCCAAAATGTTGATGAAGTCCTTAATTTTCTTTAGCTATTCACAGCTCTTGCATATTATTTGCGTACATTCTAATGATGTTAGAAATATCTTTGTTGGAAAAAAAATAGCAAAATTAGACTTATTTGAGTTTACAGTTCTAAATTGTTCATTAAAATCATGTATTTCATTATGAAGCGATGATGTAGAATATCTATATCATATGCAAGAATGTCAAATATAAAATTTGCAAAAAATTATAAATCTTAACAAATGTAATATATGGCAGTACACAAGGTTTATCTCGGGAAATAAGAGCAATGCCTTCTTCATCGTCGCGCTCAAAGCAACCCTCAAAGAGGAGGTGCAATGAGGACACTTTGGTTGACATGATAAGTGTCATTGCTGCAAATATCAGAAGGATAGCAGTTGTGTTGATAGAAAGCAGCCAACGTATTTGTTTGGTCGAGGTATTTAGCATGATAAAAGAATTTTTCGGGATTCGATGATGATTTAGAAATCGACGCATGCGAGTTACTTTCTCTACATGATAGAAGAGCAAAGATATTCCTTAGATTTGATAAGAACAGAGTTGGTGCGCCTTGATTAAGATTCATTTGGTGAAATAAGACTTGAACCAAATGTGATGTCCTTTATGAATGCACTTGAGACAAAATTTCTGATTTTCATGTGGACTAATCCTTTTAAAGCCAAGTACGTGGTGTAGCATTAGGTCAAGTATGTTGTAACAGTTCTTGGGGATTGGTGGACCTAGCAAAACGTTTAGACACACAACACAATAAAATTCATCTTTTTATTTTTGGTTTAATTCTTTTTAATGCAGTCAATAAATTTAGTCTGAAATATGCATATGTTTCCAATTTATCTCTCCACTTTTTTTAACCGATCCGCGCACTGCGCAGGTAAGTATACTAGCAAAAATAACATAGAAAAAATGTGACGACCCAACCCGTCGTCTCATGTATTACTGCTTTGTTTTTCCCGTTTATTGCTTCTTCAAGTTTCATTACTGGCATTTGGTGAGTTAGAGTCGAATCGGTTTGGTTTTGGTAGGAAATGGGACATTTAGTCTCTTTAAGGAATGTTTATATTGAAAAAGTCAACCGGATATTGACTATTGCATTAGAGGATTCGGATGTGAATTCCGGTGATACGGATAGCTTCGGGGGTGATTTGTGACTTAGGAGTGCGATCAAAATTGATTTTGGAGGTCCGGTGTAGAATTAGGCTTGAATTGGCGAAGTTAGTATTTTGGCGAATTCCGGTTGGTAGGCGAGATTTTGATCCGGGGGTCGGAAAGGAATTCCGAGAGTTGTAGTAATTCCGTTAGGTTATTTTGGATGTGTGTTCAAAATTTGAGATTATTCGGAGGTGTTTTGGTCGGGTTTTTGATCGAATGCATGTTTCGGAAGTTTTTAAAGAACTTGGGCTTGAATCCGATGAGAATTGATGATTTTAGTGTCGTTTGATGGGTTGTGATGATTGGAACAAGTTTGGATAATGTTTTAAGACATGTTGGTGCTTTTGGTTAAGGTACCGGGGGTCTCGGGTGATTTCGGATGGCTAACG
The DNA here is from genome assembly GCA_026770625.1 of Nicotiana glauca. Lineage (NCBI taxonomy): Eukaryota > Viridiplantae > Streptophyta > Magnoliopsida > Solanales > Solanaceae > Nicotiana > Nicotiana glauca. The sequence continues at coordinate 57,754 of MU699803.1, read as the reverse complement.
GGATGAAATTCAAGTTGAGTAAATGGCAGATTTTACTGGTATCTGGTATGCTCGCTTATGCGGAAATGGACCGCAGAAGCGGTTCCGCAAAAGCGTAATCTTGGTCGCAAAAGCGGTCTAGAGCTGAGTTGGGTAGTTCCGCAGAAGCGGAACACATTTCGCTTAAGCGAGTCCGCAGAAGCGGACAGGCGGTCGCAGAAGCGGGTTTGGCCTGGAGGTGAGGTTCCGTAGAAGGAGAAATTTGTGTCGCAGAAGCGGCCCTTGAGTTTTAATGAAATTCCGCATAAGCGGACCAAAACCGCAGAAGCGGTTGCGCGGAAGCGGGCATGGGGACCGCAGAAAAGGAAACCCCTGATGCCAGAAGGGTTTTATATTCATTTTTGGTTCCGCGAGGCTTATGTTATTTCCACCATTTTTGAGCAAGTTCGAGAGCTCTTGGACGGAATAGAAGGGAGATTTCGATTGGGGATGATTGGAGGTAAGTTCCTTGGCTAAATACATGAGATTATAATAAATCTAACATGGAAATTAGTTGAAATTCATCAAAAAGGGGTAAAGCTAGGGCTTGAAAATTTGTAATTTAAAAATGGAATTTGATGGGTCAAATGGACTTCGATTTTGATAAATTTGATATGTATGGACTCGTGGCGAGACGCGAAATCCGGTGATGTAAATTTTGTAATTTTTCGAGAAGTGGGCCCGGGGCTCGGGTTTTGCTAGTTTCGAGATTTTGCTATATTTCTATTATTTTCGATTGTGTATTGTTCCCTTAGCATATTGTGATGCATTCGCTCTGATTTTGGTTAGATTTGACGCGCGTGGAGGCCGATTTTAGGGGCAAAGGCGTCGCGGGCTAGAGATTTCACCGGTTCGAGGTGAGTAATACTTGTAAATGATATCCTGAGGGTTTGAAACCCCGAATTTGCACATCATAGTGCTGTATTGAGGTGACTTGCACGCCGAATATGAGCATGAGGTAGAGCACCGTTGGGAATTGTGACTTGGTCCGTCCCGGTTGTTGATTTTTGCCGCGTATTTGACTAAAACTACTTGATATCATCATAATATTTGGCTGATTGCCATATTTGGGCTTCGTGCCAACTATGTGAATCCTTCAGGGATTGATATCACTATTTTTGCATTACATTGCATATTGTTTGATTTCTTTCCTGAGTTTAAACACTGCTTTTGAAATGTTCAGCCATATTTCTAAGATTTGAGACTTAAGCCACATTTTCTGACGTTTTGAGCTGAGAGCTATTACTTTAATATTGCCCGAGTGGCTTACGTGCATGTTCTGGACTGAGTATGGATTGGGCTGCACGCCGCAGCGATGCTATGTTGATATTGCGCTTGGGCTGTAGGAGCCCCTCCGGAGTCTGAACCCCCACAGTGAGCGCGGGTACCCAAATGGATCGGGCTACGCGCCGCAGCGGTCATATGCATTGCATTGCATTCATGCATTGGTTCCTGTTTGTACTACGTGTCATGGCATTCAGCACTCTCATTTCATTGGCATCCATGCTACTTCTTGCACTGTTTACTAGATACCCTGGTGTTAATTGTTAGTGGGGTGTTGTGCCCGAGGAGCTGACTTTTGTGCTGATTTGCACTATCGTTCTTCGCATTCATTTGCTTAACTGTTGGAAAGAATATTTTCAAAGGATGTTTTAACTGATCCCAGATATTTTCTAAAGGATTTTCACGGTTTTACTATTTTCTCAAAGATTTGCGCTGCCCTATATAGCATGATGGAGTGCTTTACGTATTTTCTTACCGCTCAGTTATTATTTACTTTTATTGCTCAATGAGTTGGAGTACTCACTTTACTACCTACACCTCACGTGCAGTTGCAGATATTGTTCACCCGGTAGTGGGTTATTAGCTGATTGAAGGTATTACTTTGGTAGCTGAGCAAGGTGACCGCCCGCGTTCGCGGCACCGAGTTACTTCCTCTTGATTTCCAGATTTTATTCTATGCATTACAGACTTTGTAGTTGTATTAAAAATCCTTCTAGATGCTCGTGACTTGTGACACCCCGGTCGGGTTGTGTTGGGTTGTAGATATCGATTATTATTATCATTTAGTTGTATTTATCTACTCATTTATGTTTAATAGTTTTGAAAGAGGCGTCGTTGTTCTGTTGGCTGGCCTTGTCTTCACGAGAGGCGCCATCACGATCGGGTTTGGAAATTGGGTCGTGACAAGTTGGTATCAGAGTCTAGGTTACTAGGTCTCAGGAGTCATGAGCAGGTTTAGTAGGGTCTCGCGGATCGGTACGGAGACGTCTGTATTTATCTTCGAGAGGCTGCAGAACCTTTAGGAAAACTTCACTTTCTTGGAATTCTTATCGTGCGTACTTGATTCAGCTTGAGATGTAACCCTTGAAATTCCTTCCACACGTCTGTGTGCGCACGCGAGCGCTCAGTATAATATGTGCCTCGATGGCTTGTGATTTCCCGATCAAGGGGCGAGATGTGATCTTCATGAGTAAGTTGGGCAAGTCTGGAGGACTTGAGGCTGGATCCTTGCCTATGGCTTGAGCACCGAGTTACTGATTGTGTGAGGAAATGTTTGAACTTATATGTTCGGTATTGTCTTTATCAGCCGAAATGGCGGTCGTGTATCCATGTGATGAGTATGTTAGTATTACGGGATGTATCTATATAACTTGGTAGTAACGAAGAAGTCTGCTGGATAATATATGAACTGGTAAGTGATTTTTTTCCTATTGTGATCTGTTGTGTAGCCTTGAGTTATGGGCGCGTGAAGAATATTTTTGTATCTCCTAGTTGGGAAGTGAAGTGCATTGCATGTGGCGGTATGAGCTCAGACTCAGGAAGACTAAATGACTACGTAATGTGTATGATGGTGGAAGGTTTGCTGAAGTACTAAATTGAGGCGAAGCAGGTGAGTTATCTCTTGCGGAGTGTTCTTAAGTGCTATGGTCCTTATGTGTATATTAGAAGGTCCCAGGTGTAATTGAATGGTACGTGTTGAAATTCGGCAATTCTGATTGCTTAAGAGAGTGGACTCAACTGATGTGGGGATGAATGCGAGGTTTGTAGAGGATTACAGTACTAGATGATCTGTGTATTCACAAACTTGTAGATGAATTGAGTTTAATCTCACTATAGCATTGTGGTATCATTAGAGTAAAAGTGTTATGAGTTGTTGAGTGTGTCCTGATATATGGCTTCGAGCCAAGTTAGGGAGATTGCTGTTGATTAGCTGATTGCACGGTCATGTGCTATGTTGTTTTTGTTTCGAGATATGCTGGCGGATTAGTTCTGGTTGCAAAAATTGAGCCGGGGATGGAACGAGTGAAGCAAAATTTTGACAAAGGTTATATGGTACTTCGTAGATGTGTGGAAATAATAGTATGTCTTGAGCTGTTGTTGATAAAGAATGCTTAGTGTAAAGAGAAGAAAGTTGTTTGGTTGCATCGGAATGAGATCACGTCCTGCGGTGTCAGAGTGCTAATGAGGCACGGTTGGTTATGTCTGTTTGATCAGGTAAATTGCAGTTCGAATATGAAGTAATGACTCTCGAGAATGGCTTTAGTGTGTTCAATATCCTACATGTAACAATCAGGTGTCTCAAGGTTGTGTATGTGGTCAGAGACTGTGTATTCATTGGAGAATGTCGAGGCTTGTGGTATTTTTATGTTAATTATGGGATCCTATGTATCGGTATCTGGAAGGTAATGGTAACGAATTCAGATTCGCAGGAAGTTCTTCAAGTAAAATATTCTGGAGTATGGTATTTCTGGGAACGACTGAGAGAGTATTCGGTGGCCTATGGGCCTTAGACAGTGTGGTCTTATGTTCGAGTCTCGTGTGGTAAGCCTGGGCTGAGCTTATTGTTGTGCTACAGCAAGGAGGAATATCAAGTTGATGATGAATTAGAGAGAAAGTTTGATAAATGGAATAGGTTGATAGTAGACTAAGTCGGTATGGTAAGGGTATGATTAATTCTTCGTATGTGTGCGAGGTAGTGACCCCTTACAGGTATTGTGCAGCGAAGCTCTTGAGTTCTGACAGCTTGCTTAACTTGGTTTGGATATCAGGATTCAGTCCGAGCAGTTCAGCTTGTGCAAATGGAACTGGGAGAGAGCTCTTGTTGAGCTTTACTGTGGTTTGGAGATGAATACATTTTCTATGGGTATGCAAAGCATGGAGCGTGTAATGATTCTTCTTCTAGATGGGATTGATGTAAGGTCTTGGATAGATGAGTTATAGTTCAGTTTTGAAAAGAAGTTCATAAAATTCTTAGGCAACGGGTAGCCTCAGGTAATTAAGGAAATGGTACTGCTGAATGGGAGTGATTTGACGAGAGTATATGTCTCGGAAGAAGGGTAATGTGATTAGACTGATGATACTACGATAGTATTGCGATGCTTTCTAGCTAGATCGACTGTTGATATTTGAGTGTGTTTGATGACACAGGGAAGTTTTAGAATATCTTTCGTGGAATGACTGGGTACTTAAGGGGTAATATGAATTCATACTGTGGAATTTGGGGATTAGGTACAGTGATTCGTGTGCTATATGGAGTTGGAGACTGGGAGTTCTCAGGTACAGACTATGTAGTGGTTGTGGATCGTGTGTGTTGGTACTGTTAGCGGCTATTGGGATTTGGAGGCCCGAGTGGATCTTTCTTTGCTTGGTATGTTAGATTTTGGATATGATGTTGAGATGTAGACTAGTTTTCTCAGTGTTGGGTTATTCTTAACTATTGTGCTATGGGCTATGTCGGAAAATGCCACAGGTTCCGTGGCGAGGTGCATCGGATTATGTTCTAGCAGAGTGGTTTGTATTCCGAAGACCAGCGGACGGCTGGGGAGGATTGGTTTTCTTAATTGGGCCTTCGTGGTGGATGTCAGTGCAAAGTTTTCTACCATTGATTCAGCTCCGGTATTGAGGGACCTTTTTCAGATGCGTTTTTATGGCCGGGCATGTCGCCAGGAGAGGTTGTGGATTTCTGTGTTTATTTAGTACCGAACACCGTATCGTACGGCTCCGGCAAGAGTTATAGTAGTGTAAGGAGTAGCTTCAGGATTCTTCATATTGAGTTCGTTGGCTGGCCGATGTGGCTACGTATTTAGCTTGAGTTAGCTTGGTTGGCCCCGAGTTTTATTGCTGAGGGATAGGTTGATTCGATCGTTATTGAACTTGTTGGTGATTTGGGTAGGATCTATGAGTTGCTTTCTGTATTGTGAGACGTCATGATTTGTTGGATATGGACACATGTGGTGTGTTTCTATTGAGGATTTATAGAGGGAGTCGAGCAGGAAGAGTAATTGAGTGTTGCTCGGTAAATGCAGTATTGGTTATGACCTATCGGGTTGCGTGTCGTATGTCATTTGTTTCACCGTGGGTGTAATGAATTGCTTTGGTTTTAGACATCAAATTTTGCGTGGCTGTTGATTTTGAGCATAGCGACTTGAGGTGCTTCATGTGTAACAGTGTTTGGGTAGGATCGCGCATTGTGGCGAGGCCACGCGGGGGTATGACCCTTCAGGGTAGATTCAGGCATTCTATTTCCATGATGTGAGACGGGGGTCTCAGCCTTGTGTTGTAATGGTACTGATGAGCTTGAGGTACAGCTCTTTCGTTTGAGTAATTTTTCATGATTTGTGTATGTTCAGACCGTCCCTCACTGGTGCGTGTATTATGCAATTTGTGGCTTAGGCCTGTGTAAAGGTGTCATATCACCAGAGTGGTGTGTTGGATTCGAGGTGATCGTTGGAGTCATTAATGAATATGAACAGATTTGATTTCAGCTTGTTGGAAGGATAATATCGAAGATCGGTTCGGAAATCTGTTGTGGTATTACTCAAAAGGGAAGTGGCTTCAGGAATGGTTGATATGAGAAATGGTTACGGTTTGCTGCATGTTTCATTTATCGTTGGCAGTATATGAAAGTGTTGGAATAAGACTTTAGTTAAATAAGAGGTTTTCGATCGGTATTTGGTTGTTGTGGGTAACTATTGTGAATAGCAGTTATCATTTCGAGTGCTTGGATTATGTGGTATATCATGTGATTTCACGGAGGTTGCAAGTATGGGCTAGTACAGCTGGTTCGGGACTATTCTAAGTATAGGTGTGAGGTTGTGATTGTATTGATGGTTTCAGAAGTGAAAAGGTAGTTCTATGGTTTATAGGCTAGACTGGATTGGGTAATTTTAGCTATGTTGTGTTGTCGGACCTATGTGAGATAGGGTGACATGGGATCACCCCGGGTATATTCTTGGTAAGGTTATTCAGCTATTGGTTGGCATCTGGACAACTCTGGGTACTCTCGAGGACGAGCGTTGGTTTAAGTTAGGGAGGATGTGATGACCCGACCCGTCGTCTCATGTGTCACTGCTCCATTTTCCCCATTTATTGCTTCTTCATCTTTCATTACCGGCATTTGGTGAGTTAGAGTCGAATCGGTTTGGTTTTGGTAGGAAATGGGACATTTAGTCTCTTTAGGGAAGGCTTATATTGGAAAAGTCAATCGGATGTCGACTATTGAGTTAGAGGGTTCGGATGTGAATTCCGGTGATTTGGATAGCTTCGGGGGTTGGTTTTTACTTAGGAGAGCGATCGGAATTGATTTTGGAGGTCCGTCATAGAATTAGGCTTGAATTGGCGAAGTTAGTATTTTGGCAAATTTCGGTTGGTAGGCGAGAGTTTGATCCGGGGGTCGGAATGGAATTCCGAGAGTTGCAGTAGTTCCGTTAGGTGATTTTGGATGTGTGTGCAAAATTTCAGATTATTCGGAGGTGTTTTGGCTGGGTTTTCGATTGAATGCGTGTTTCGGAAGTTTTTAAAGAACTTGGGCTTGAATCCAATGAGAATTGATGATTTTAGTTATGTTTGATAGGTTGTGATGATTGGAACAAGTTTGGATAATGTTTTAAGACATGTTGGGGCTTTTGGTTGAGGTCCCGGGGGCCTCGGGGTGATTTCGGATGGCTAACGGGATGAAATTCAAGTTGAGTAAATGGCAGATTTTGCTGGTATCTGGTATGCTCGCTTCTGCAGAAATGGACCGCAGAAGCGTAATCTTGGTCGCAAAAGCGGTCTTGAGCTGAGTTGGGTAGTTCCGCAGAAGCGGAACACATTTCGCTTAAGCGAGTCCGCAGAAGCGGACAGGCGGTCGCAGAAGCGGGTTTGGCCTGGAGGTGAGGTTCCGCAGAAGCGGAAATTTGTGTCGCAAAAGCGGCCCTTGAGTTTTAACGAAATTTCGCATAAGCGGACAAATATCGCAGAAGCAGTTGCGTGGAAGCGGGCATGGGGACCGCAGAAGCGGAAACCCCTGATGCCAGAAGGGTTTTATATTCATTTTTGGTTCCGCGAGGCTTATGTTATTTCCACCATTTTTGAGCAAGTTCGAGAGCTCTTGGACAGAATTGAAGGGAGATTTCGATTGGGGGTGATTGGAGGTAAGTTCCTTGGCTAAATACATGAGATTATGATAAATCTAACATGGAAATTGGTTGAAATTTATCAAAAGGGGGTAAAGCGAGGACTTGAAAATTTGTAATTTAAAAATGGAATTTGATGGGTCAAATGGACTCTGATTTTGGTAAATTTGATATGTATGGACTCGTGGCGAGACGAGGAATCCGGTGATGTGAATTTTGTAATTTTTCGAGAAGTGGGCCCGGGGCTCGGTTTTTGCTAGTTTCGAGACTTTGCTATATTTCGATTGTTTTCGATTGGGTATTGTTCCCTTAGCATATTGTGATGCATTTGCTCTGATTTTGGTTATATTTGACGCGCGTGGAGGCTGATTTGAGGGGCAAAGGCATCGCGGGCTAGAGATTTCACCGGTTCGAGGTGAGTAATACTTATAAATGATATCCTGAGGGTTTGAAACCCCGAATTTGCACATCATAGTGTTGTATTGAGGTGACTTGCACACCGAATATAAGCGTGAGGTAGAGCACCATTGGGGATTGTGACATGGTCTATCCCGGTTGTTGATTTTTGTCGCGTATTTGACTGAAACTACTTGATATCATCATAATATTGGGTTGATTGCCATGTTTGGGCTTCGTGCCAACTGTGTGAATCCTTTAGGGATTGATATCACTATATTCGCATTACTTTGCATATTGTTTGATTTCACTCTTGAGTTTAAACACTGTTTTTGAAATGTTCAACCATATTTCTAAGATTTGAGACTTAAGCCACATTTTCTGACGTTTTGAGCTGAGAGCTATTACTTTAATATTGCCCGAGTGGCTTACGTGCATGTTCTGGACTAAGTATGCATTGGGCTGAACGCTGCAGCGATGCTATGTTGATATTGTGCTTGGGCTGTAGGAGCCCCTCCGGAGTCTGAACCCCCACAGTGAGTGCGGGTACCCAAATGAATCAGGCAGCGCGCCGCAGCGGTCATATGCATTGCATTGCATTCATGCATTGGTTCCTGTTTGTACTACGTGTCATGGCATTCAGCACTCTCATTTCATTGGCATCCAAGCTACTTCTTGCACTGTTTACGAGATACCCTGGTGTTAATTGTTAGTGGAGTGTTGTGCCCGAGGGGCTGACTTTTGTGGTGATTTGCACTATCTGTCTTCGCATTCATTTGCTTAACTGTTGGAAAGAATATTTTCAAAGGAAGTTTTAACTGATCCCAGATATTTTCTAAAGGATTTTCACGGTTTTACTGTTTTCTCAAAGATTTGCGCTGCCCTATATAGCATGATGGAGTGCTTTACGTGTTTTCTTACCGCTCAGTTATTATTTACTTTTATTGCTCACTGAGTTGGAGTACTCACTTTACTACCTACACCTCACGTGCAGTTGCAGATATTGTTCACCTGGTAGTGGGTTATTAGCTGATTGAAGGTATTACTTTGGTAGCTGAGCAAGGTGACCGCCCGCGTTCGCGGCACCGAGTTACTTCCTCTTGATTTCCAGATTTTATTCTATGCATTACAGACTTTGTAGTTGTATTAAAAATCCTTCTAGATGCTCGTGACTTGTGACACCCCGGTCGGGTTGTGTTGGGTTGTAGATATCGATTATTATTGTCATTCAGTTGTATTTATCTACTCATTTAAGTTTAATAATTTTAAAAGAGGCATCGTTGTTCTGTTGGCTGGCCTTGTCTTCACGAGAGGCGCCATCACGAACGGGTTTGGAAATTGGGTCGTGACATGAAATAAGACCAAAATTAAAATAAAAGGCTTAAAGAACAGAAAACATGGTAGGAATAATGTCAGTTGAAATGAGCGATCTTTCTGTAACGACCCGACACGATCGTTTTGAGCTCTAGCGCGTCGCTCAGCAGTTTGGGGCCATGAGCAGCTTCACTTCAGGTATGTCTCTATGCTCGTTCGTTGACGAACGAATGTTTAAGTGTAGGAGGATGTGACGATCCGGCCGGTGATCTTAAGAATTAATGCTCCGATCCCCTATTAACCGCTTTCCCCAAGTTTATTTCTGCTATTTCGATTTGCTGAGATATTTGATATTGAGTTTCGGAGAGTTTTGGGATACTTAGTCCCTAAATGAGAGCTTAAGTGTTGGAAAGTTGACCGTAGTCGAAACAGCATTAATATGGCATGGAATGGAAATACGATGGTTCCATTAGCTCCGTTGGGTGATTTCAGATTTAGGGGCATGGTCGGATTGTGTTTTGGAGGTCCGTAGATAATTTAGGCTTGAAATGCCGAAAGGTCGAAGTTTGAATTTTCTGGTTCGATAGTAAGATTTTGATCCAAGGGTCGGAATGGAATTCCGAAAGTTGGAGTAGCTCCTTAGTGTTGAATGTGATGTGCTTGTAAAATTTCAGGTCATTCGGACGAAATTTGATAGAATTTTCGATCGAAAGCATAAGTTAAGAGTTCTTGGAGTTCTTAGGCTTGAATCCAATGTTAAATTGGTGATTTGATATTGTTGTCAGTGTTTCGAAGTTTTGAACAAGTTTGAACGATTTCATGGGATATGTTGGTGTAATTGATTTGACGTCCCAGGGACTCGGGTGAGTTTCGGGTAGGTTCCGGGATATTTTTAGGCCGAAAATCATAGATGTTGCAGGTCCAGAAGAGTTGCAGGCCTCGGAACCCACTAGTGCGGTCTGCACAAAATCCAGTGCGGTCCGCGGTGAAGAAAATTTCACTGGTCCTATTTCGCAAGCTCATATCTTTTGATCTACAAGGAATTTTGGGATGATTCAAAAATGAAAGTTGTAGCCCTTCGTGTCTAGTTTCTAGAAAAGTAAAGAAATTATAATTTGGACATCTGTAGGGAAAGTAATGGCCTAAATACTAAATCCTATCACTGCTGTCAAAACCTGTGCAGACAGCAGTCGTTTTTGTGCGGACATCATTGGTTTTGTGCGGTCCGCGATCGTTTTTGTGCGGCCCGCCGTGGTAAAAATCTGGGGGGTGCTTTATAAATACGAGGTTTTGGGTTTTAATTCATATTTTGACCTAGAGAGCTCGGATTTTGGCGATTTTTCGAAGGTTTTTCAAGAAATTCATCGGGGTAAGTGATTCTAATTCAGATTTGGCTAGAGTACATGAATCTATCATTGAATTCATCATTTAATTCGTGATTTGGAATGAAAATTGGGAAGAAAATTTGTGAAATCTTTCAAAAATGTAAGATGATGATTTAAAGGACCAAATAGTATCGGAATTAGATAATTTTGGTATGGTTAGACTCGTGAGGATATGAGGATTCTAAAAATGTAAATTTTACCCAATTTCGAGATGTGGGCCCGAGGGGTATTTTGGGTTATTTTACCTAATTTTGTGTATTAGCTTATAATTTAATTGTGGAATCAGTTACTTGAGGTGTTATTTACAATATGCAATTGAATTGACTAGATTTGGGTCATTTGGAGTCGGGTACTCGTGGCAAGAGCGTGGTTTCGGGTTGATTTTGAGCCGGTTCGAGGTAAGTGGCTTGTCTAACCTTGTGTGGGGGATTTTCCCCTTAGGATTGACATTGTGGTAATTGAAATTCCTTGTACATGAGGTGCGAGCGTGTACTTGTGCTAATTGTTGGAAATCCGATTTTTTTCATTGAAAATAGCCTTGAATTGTGTTCTTCCTTTTCTTCCTTACACTATTGGAAATTAAGCCTGCTGCTAGCCTAGAAAAGCATGTCTACTCGATTAAACTGCTTTATTTGTCTTAACTGCCTTATTTGTATTACGTGAAGCATTCTAGGTTAGGATTATCTGCTTTTACCTTGGTATGAAATTGATTGAATTGAGTTCTTGTTGTTGCTGTGTATGTTTACTTTGGGACTATGGGACGGTATCTCCCAGCTTCCCTGTATGTTTACTTTGGGACTACGAAATTGCATTCCGAGAGATCCCCCTGCACTTTTACATTGGAACTACAGGATTGCACCCGGTGGATTCCCTAGTACTGAGTATTTATATTGGGACTACGGATGTGGTATTCTGGTATATCCCCGCGCATTTACGAGTTGAACTACGGGACTGCACCCGAGAGATTCAATGGATATGATATTTATATTTGGGACTACAGGACGGTATCTTGGGAGATCCCCGGTTGTTGATATTTATATTTGGGGACTACATGATGGTATCCTGGGAGATCCCCGATTGTTATCTTGGAGCTGAGTTGTAGTCTCTTTCTGTGTTTTATTTGCCTCTATAATAGTTGTTGTCGTTCTTCATGACCTGTGTTACTTATTTACACTGCTTATTTCACACTGTTAAACCTTATATCTTATTTAACCTCAGTAGGGCCCTGACCTTCCTCGTCACTACCCAACCAAGGTTAGTCTTGGCACTTACTGAGTACCGCTGTGGTGTACTCATGCCCTTCCTACACATGTTTTTCATGTGCAGATCCAGGTACTTCGACTCAGTCTTACCACCCCTGAGGCGAGGTGACTGCTATAGCGACTTCGAGGTATATCTGTCGTGTCCGCAGATCGAGGAGTCTCTTTCTATTATTGTTGTTTAGTGTTAGCCCTTCTATATCTCCATTCTTGTTAGACATTCTGGAGTTAGAGCTATGTAGTATTTCTTAGTTTGTGATTCATGGGTTTTCGGGTCTTGGATTTTTGTGTTGGTTTTGAGAACTTGATATTGTGTATGCCGAGCGGCATCTTAAATGTTGTTTCATTCGATTATTTTTTTTAGGTTTAATTATTTCTTCCGCAAATTATTTATTTCCGTATTTGTTAGGCTTACCTAGTCATAAGGACTAGGTGCCGCCACGATAGTTCACGGAGGGCGAACTGGGGTCGTGACACTTTCGTCTAAATAAATAAAAAGGAAATAAATGATTCATATTTGTAATGCATGCATGAGTAAGTAAAAGCTTTAAGCTATCAATTCACAAATCTTTAATCATATTCAAATGTGTGATGAAACCAAAATCAAGCATATGTTTATTTAGTATTAATTTTACCAATAGAATCTTTGTCTTCTTTTGTTCCACCTTCGACTACGAAGCAAGTTTTATTTTGTAAACCTCAACATCTATTGCGAGAACTCTGTTGTAAAAGGTCAGAGATATTTGTAAGTTGTTTGTTAGTACATTTAAAGCATAAGAATTAATTAGCTCAGAGAAACTCAAAATAGTAACAATTAATGTTGATGAGATAATAGATAAGCATACTAATTGAAGTTGTCAACTATTATTTCTGAAGCTTATTTCCAATATGGTTTAGCAAAGACAGTAGCATGAGAAGCAAATAAGTTATGAACTTTCATATCATATTTTCTTTCATTCTCCAAGTAAATTACGAAAAACTTCTTTGTAAACTACATTTGTTGCTTCATTTGAAATTTCTCCATCATCGTCATAACCCAATATCTTTAATCCCTTTCTTTTTGTAAACCGTGATAGAGCAACATAAAGTTGCCCATCTGTGAAGACTGGTTTCTTCAAATATAACCCAACATGAGATAAATATTGTCCTTGACTTTTGTTGATAGTCATTGCAAAAGATACAACTAATTGAAATTGCCTTCACTGGAACTTAAAAGGTATTCTTGCATCAGATGAAGTCAGCGACATTCTCGGAATGAACACCTTTTATCCAGCCATAATTCCCGATAAAACTTTTGCTTTGATAACCCGATTTTTGTGTCTTGTGATGATTAATCTTGTTCCATTACATAGCCCTGAAGATTGGTCTATATTTCTCAATAACATCACTAGGACACCCACTTTCAAAGTGATAACATGAGCTGGAATTCCAGAACATTTAATAGTGTTTAGGAATTCGGGTGTATGTACATGTTCCAAACCTGTAAAAGCATTGTCTGACATGCAAATTTTGTCGGAACTCAAAAATATTTTTGGCTGACTTTGGTTTAATGAAACCATGTATTCGTTGATTGATTCAACCATGTCAAGAGTGGGAGCATGAATTCCTCTTTGTTGTAGGTATGTTATATCACTGTAATGACTTAAAAAATCTGGATATGTACTTTCCACAATCGCAGAAATTGGATCTACACAATTATTTATGATAAGATCATCAGGGATATGAACTTTTTCAACACCATCAATAGAATTTCCAATCATACCGTCACCAATTGCTAAAATCCAATCAAAAAATTGTTTTAGAACATTTAAATGTGCTCATATTTTTTTGTTAGCTTTAAGACATGACAATGATTCCGCAAATATGAAGAATAAAGGGCAGCATTAACAATATCTTGTCTAGAACCTTTTAGAATGACTGGAAGTATTTGTCTGAAGTCACCTCCAAGAACAATCGTTTTTCCTCCAAATGGTCGATCTAAATTGGATGCATCTTTAAATCTGAGAATATCTCTTAGAGTTCTGTTTAGAGCTTCAAAACAATATTTATGCATCATCGATGCTTCATCCCAAATAATTAACTTTTTCTTGACAATCAATTTTGATAAAGAAGTACCTTATTTTACATTACGTGTTGAATCTTCAGTTGAATCGAGTGGGATTGCAAATCTTGAATGAGCTGTTCGACCTCCTGGTAACAAACGAGATGCAATTCCGCTGGACACAACTATTAAAATAATGTCTCCTTTGGATCTTATGGATGAAGATAAAGTCCTCCAAATAAATATCTTTCCAGTTCCTCCGTGACCATATAAGAAGAAGAATCCACCTTTGTCCTCATTCACTGCTGTAATAATTCTGTCATAAACTAACCTTTGCTCCACTGTCAATTTAATCAATAATTTTTCGTGTTCCTTAGACAAAGAGCGCATATTATAACGCAATTTATTACAAATGAGTCTATTGGTGTTTTCAACTTCCTCTTCATTGAAAACCGGTCTTGGCATTGTTGGAAAATCATGTAACGTTCTTCTGCAACCTTTCAAGAAATTTTCCAACTTTTGTAGATAGTGATTCATTAGTTCATCGTTTGTTAGCTCAGCTTCTAAAATAACAAAAGTATATAATTAATTAATTGATCAAAAATTATAAATGCAAATTAATATTACTTTACTTCATTGGAAGGCTACATCGAGTATGTCTCCAATAAAATATATTAATAATTAAACACTCAAACTTTGCAAACCGAAATCTAGCATCGTATATTAGACTTTAATTTGTATACAACAATAATGTAATTTTTTTAACAAATATATAATATTAAAATCTGAAATAGAAGGTGGAATTGTATACCTGGATTATCTAATATTCTTCTTTCTTCATGTGGGATATCATCTGATAATAAAATCCATGTTACCTCCCAAACATATTCTGGTCGTGACATTGAATTTGATAATAGTAGCATAGGAAATAACTGCCTAAGATATGATGGCATTCCCCAGTTACTTGCCTCTCTTATGGCATCCACATATTCTTTATCATCATCTAATAAACTAAGTGCATAACATACATCTCCAAAAGTTAGATGTTCATGATTGTTGATTCTGCGTAAATCCTCATAGCACTTAGGTCCTTTAATGACATTCAACAACATTCGAAGGTAATATTGCTCTCCACTTCCGGGCGGTACAAAGGATATTCTCACTATTGAAAATGCAGAATTTCTTCTTTTCTCACTTTTTTACTTTTTTATTCCACACAAACTTAAGAGGAAATTCTGCATAAGTCAATTCTCTTGCTTCTTCATATGTCTTATTTGCTTCAAACTAGCTTAAAAACTGTGATTCCTTTACACTTGGTCTATTGGCAACATTTATCAATTGGATCATCATTAGAGAAAATAACTGTTTGTTCATTTGGTCGATGAAAGGAAAGTCTTTCTACCAAAGGTTCTCTATAGTGAATTGGAAATTTAAAAATTCTCCAAGCAGCTTCACACGGTGATATGTATCGACAATCATAATACATTTTTATTTCATCAACAACGGATGAGTCTTCCCCATGCACACTTTGAGAAAAAGTTGCTATCACACGATCATGACCCTTATTAACGTACTTAAATAAGTACTTGATTAATCGAGATTGATTGCACCATTCAACATTTATATGTACACCATACTTCAATAATAAATATTTATTGTGAGGCACCACATACCTGTTATCCAATTCAATACCTTCTTTCTGGATAGTTCTACCATTGTCCCTTCTTTTATAAACATGATATCCATCTTCATCGATTGTGGTATTTTCTACGAACTTCTTTGGAAAGTGCTTTGTACATCTACCATTACGCATGCAAGGAGATGATTTTCTAGCAGAACCACATGGGCCATGCATCATGAAATTCTTGACGGCCTTATAATAATACGGATCGACCAATTCATCTGGTATTTCTGCTGAAATTATTTGATCTATGTCTCCAACATTTGGATATTTATTACGAAGAAAGACCAATATGTGTGCATGAGGCAACCCTTAGGGCAAGTAGTTGAAATTTATATGTAAAAAAATGCTTTATTAAATCAGATTATAAACTGATAATAATTTATTAGAAAAGATTAATTATATATCTGATTTAACTGCTCCAAAAATTTGTTTCTCTTTCAAATCCTTTATTAAACAATCCAATTTGATTTTGAACACCCTAGATAAAATGTCTGGGCGATCTTCTGGTTGCAAGCCCCTACTCTTTACAAATCTACTAATCTCAGGCCACTTTGGGTTGCAAGTAAATGTAATTAAGAGATTTGGATATCCAGCCCACTTGCAGATTGCCATAGCATCTTGATAATTTTGAATCATGTATCTTGCACCCCCCTGTGAAGCTAGATGAAAGAATTACCCTTTTACCTTGAGAAGAAGGATTTATCTCTCCATGTAAAACTGCATCTTCTAATCCTTTATACATATGAGCTCGCAATTATCTTTGATGAGTTCTGATATACTTCAACCTAGACAATTCAACCATTGTAAATCCATCGACCAATCTTGAGTTAACAATTGTTGGTACTTCACCATTCCTTTCTTCAATTTTGTATGCGAAATATTCAGGGATGCTAACAAAATTCCTTGTTGTCACGACCCAATTTCCAAACCCGATCGTGATGGCGCCTCTCGTGAAGAAAAGGCCAGCCAACAGAACAACGACACCTCTTTTAAAAAAATTATTAAACATAAATGAATAGATAAATACAACTTAATGATAATAATAATCGATATCTACAACCCAACATAGCCCTACCGGGGTGTCACGAGTCACGAGCATCTAGAAGGATTTTTAATACAACTACAAAGTCTGTAATGCATAGAATAAAATTTGGAAATCAAGAGGAAGAAACTCGGTGCCGTGAACGCTGGCGGTCACCTTGCTTAGCTACCATAGTAATACCTCCAATTAGCTAATAAATCGCTACCGGGTGAACAATACCTGCAACTGCACGCGAGGTGCAGGGAGCAAAGTGAGTACTCCAACTCAGTAAGCAATAAAACTAAATAATAACTGAGCAGTAAGAAAACACGTAAAGCACTCCATCATACTATATAGGGCAGTGCAAATCTTCGAGAAAACAGTAAAACCGTAAAAATCCTTTAGAAAATATCTGGGCTCAGTTAAAACTTCCTTTGAAAATATTTTTTCCAACAGTTAAGCAAATGAATGCGAAAACAGATAGTGCAAATCAGCACGTAAGTCAGCCCCTCGGCCACAGCACTTGACTAACAATTAACACTAGGGTATCTGGTAAACAGTACAAGAAGTAGCATGGATGCCGATGAAATGAGAGTGCTCAATGTCATGACACGTAGTACAAATAGGAACCAATGCATGAATGCAATGCAATGCATATGACTGCTGCGACGCGCAGCCTGATCCATTTGGGTACCCGCGCTTACTGTGGGGGTTCAGACTCCGGAGGGGCTCCTACAGCCCAAACGCAATATCAATGTAACACTACTGCGGTGTGCAACCCGAGCCATCCATATATCCAGAAATCACCATAACACTGCTACGGCACGCAGCCCGATCCATGCTCAGTCCAGAAATGCACATAAGCCACTTGGGCACTATTAAAATCATAGTTCTCAGCTCAAAACGTCAATAAAATGTTGTTTAAGTTTCCAAATCTTAGAAAAATAGCTGAGTTTGCAAAACAGTATTAAAACCCTGGACCGAGATCAAATAATATGCAAAGTAATGCGAAAACAGTGATATCAATCCCTGAAGGATTCACATAGTTGGCACGAAGCCCAAACATGACAATCAGCCCAAATTATGATGATGACAAGTAGTTTCAGTCAAACACGTGGTAAAAATCAACAACCGGAACGGACCAAGTAACAATCCCCAACGGTGCTCTACCCCACGCTCATTTTCGGCGTGCAAGTCACCTCAATACAGCACTATGATGTGCAAATCCGGGCTTTCAAACCCTCAGGATATCATTTACAAGTATTACTCACCTTGAACCGGTGAAATCTCTAGCCCACGATGCATTTGCCCCTCAAACCGGCCTCTACGCGCGTCTTATCTAACCAAAATCATAGCAAATACATCACAATATGCTAAGGGAACAACACCCAATCGAAAACAATCGAGAAATAGCAAAAATCTCGAAACTAGCAAAACCCGAGCCACGGGCCCACTTCTCGAAAAATTACGAAACTCACATCACCGGATTCCTCGTCTCGCCACGAGTTCATACATATGAAATTTACCAAAATCGGAGCTCAAATGCCCCTACAAATCCCAAATTTTCATTTCAAAAGTCAAGCCCTAGTTCTTCCAAATTTTACCTAAATTTCTATGGATTTAAAGGTTGATTCTTCAATAAAATGATGTTTATAGGCCATAGGACTCACCTCCAATCGATTCCCGTCGAAACCCTCTTCAATTTCTACCCAAAAGCTCTTAAGGTGCTCAACAATGAAGGAAAATGGACCAAGCTTCGCAGATGAAATGAAATAAAAACCCTTCTGTACGCCCAGTTTTTACCCTACGCAAACACGGTCAACACCCCCGCGTTCGCGATGAATAAAAATTGTTGACCAGGAAATTAATCTACTCAAACGCGTCCCATAGACCACGAATGCTATGCACAGGCCGCTCCTCCTACGCGAACGCGGACCCCATTGTCGCGAACGCGGTCAATAAACTTGGCAGGCCCCCTTCTACGCGAACGCGAAGCCACCCACGTGAACAGGATGTATTGGAAACTCACCCCTTCGTTAACGCAGACCAATCCCTGCGAACGCGAAGACCAATTTTGGTCTGTAACTGCTGTGCATTTTCTGTAGAAATTCTAAGTTCAAAACTTCCCGTTTAGCCATCCGAAATCACCCCGAGGCCCCGGGGACCTCAACCAAAAGCACCAACATATTCCAAAACATCATATAAACTTGTTTCAATCATCAAAAACACATCAAATAACACTAAAATCATCAATTCTCATCGGATTCAAGCCTAAGTTTCTTCAAAACTTCCGAAATATGCATTCGATCAAAAACTCAACCAAAACACCTCCGAATGACCTGAAATTTTGCACACACAACCAAAATCACCTAACGGAACTACTGCAACTCTCAGAATTCCATTCCGACCCTCGGATCAAAATCTCACCCATCAATCGGAATTCGCCAAAATACTAACTTTGCCAATTCAAGCCTAATTCTACACCGGACCTCCAAAATCAATTCCGATCACACTCCTAAGTCACAAATCATCTCCCGGAGCTAACCGAATCACCGGAAATCACATCTGAGCCCTATAACTCATAAATCAATGTCCGGTTGACTTTTCCACCTTAAGCCTTCGTTAAAGAGACTAAGTGTCTCATTTTCTACCAAAACCAATCCAAATCAACTCTAACACACCAAACACTGATAATGAAACATGAAGAGGCATAAAATGGGGAAAATAGAGCGGTAACTCATGAGAAGACGGGTCAGGTCGTTAGACTTGCTCCACTTGATTCATCATTTTCATTTAAAAGAATGTCTTCCCGATAATCATCTTCACCAAATGGAAACAATAAAGGATACTGAAGTCCTAAATAGGCATCATTCAACTCATTTATCCTTTGTAGTTGTCCAGATTGGGTTTCAATAATGATGTCTCGGTCACATCTAGATACATCAAATTCTCCAACCACCAAAGCAGCTACCTCTGAAACCGTAGGTAATTTGTATCTTCTTCCATCATAGTTCTGTTTCCCTATCAATCTGAGTCTAAAATTGGAGTGAGTATCTTCTTGAAATTTGTCTCTGACCATTCTAAATGACTTTGTGAAAATATTCTTTTCATCAATCATTTGTTTCAGATCTTGAACAATTTCAGCATGAAGTTGGTTTACGCTTTGACCACGACTGCATAAATATAGGTTTAGTAAAATTGATTTAAGTTTGTTTTTGTTAGAATATTCAAGCATATTTAAAATAAGAATAATTGAATACTAACCCAGTGCATGAGTTCTATTCCGCACTTTGTTTTATGTGTCGTATATATATAATTGTGCAAACTTGGAGGTGGATCCTTCGGTAGGCAACAAACATCCAATTTGATGATAGTTTTGTCACGACCCATTTCCACAATAGGTCATGATGGCGCCCGACACCGTTGCCAGGTAAGCCAATGCAGAACATTTCCATTTCCCTATGTTAATTTTAGCAGAATTTAAGTGAAATAATTATCCAAATTTGAAATCAAAACCCGAAAATGTTAGATGATATAAATAACATAATAATAATACAACCCCAAAAAAAAGCTAGTCTACCAAAGTGTGTGCCAAGACCTGGTGTCACAAGTACGGGCATCTAGTAGAATATACAAAAGAATATCTCTATCCTACTGTCTGAGATAAAGAAAGACAGCAAAAGTAAAGGAAGACTCCATCCGGCTACTGAGCGGCATAGGAAGGAAGCCGCTCACCGTGGAAGTCTCTGCCATAACCTCAAGGGCGTGCACCGGATTGGTAACTAGATGTATCTGCCTCAAATCCTGTACAATTAAGTACAGAAGCGTAGTATGAGTACATAATTAGTATGTACCCATTGAGTATCCTGTCTAATCTCGAAGAAGTAGAGACGAGAGGTCGACTTGATACTCACTAGGGTCAAATAATATATTGAGGTGATTATACAAACAATGAAGAAACACTAATAAGCAACAGTTTATAACAAGACATAAAAGTCCTGCTCTCCACTATATCTCCAGCTAACCATTTACTTTTGTTATATTTATCAATTTATGTCGGGCCATGAAAGGAGGTATCAATATTTAAAAACTCTCAGTCAAGCAACAATAGCATGCGCAAATATGCCGAGGCGACGGCCCGATCCAACAGAAATAAACTATGCACTTGCCGAGGATCGACGACACACCTATAGATTGCATCTATTCATACCGAGGCGATCGGCCGATCCACAAATAATAAGAAATATCAAGTATACACACAAGGCACATCAATAGTCATAAATGCCAAGCAAGACTTCAACAATTATACAAGTACGTTCTTATTCCCTTTTTAGCTCGATTTAAAAAGGAAATATAGAAATTTATATAAAATAATCATGGTGTGGGTCCTAAGCTACCCGGACAATTAACATAGTAGTATCTGCGCACGAACTCTCGTCACCTAGCGCGTGCGTAGCCCCCGCATTTAGCAATAATTTCTCAATTATTAATCCTATGGGGACAATTCCCTCTTGCAAGGTCAGAAAGGAGACTCACCTCGCTCCCAAGCGTACTTCCAATATCGAAAACAAGCCCAAGTCCTCAATTCGGAGCCTAACGATCACAAACTAGTTAAATAAAGTAAGAACTAGTCAATAAAGGTTTACAAGGTCGAATTCTAACTATTTACGTAATTTCCCAACCCTTTTCACAAGTTTCCTAAATTCTGACCCCGGGCCCACGTGCCTGGATTCCAAGATTTTTTGAAGGAAATTATTCTCTACAACATAAGGATCAATAATATATGATTCCTAGTTCATTCCATAACAAATTTCGTGGTCAAATCTTAGTTTTATTAAAACCCTAGGTCTAGCTCTAACCCTTTGATTTCACCTAATTTTTAGTGTTTAATCTACCTAATATACATGTATTTAAACTAATAATGAGTGGAAATAACTTACCTTGAAATGTTAAGCCGAAACCTTCTCTCAAGAGCCCCCAAATTGCCCCAAGGTTGAGTGTAAAATGATAAAAATGGTGTTTGAGCTCGAAGTAAATGAAGCCTACTAGCCAGCGACTTTCGCTTCTGCGGTTAGGGGACCGCATCTATGGTCCTGCACCTGCGATAGGGGTGCCGCATCTGCGGAACTGGGCTAAAAGGGGCTGGACCGCTTCTGCGATCTGAGGCCTGCATCTGCGGCTAGGAGCCGCTTCTGCGGAGCCGCATCTGCGGCTAGGGAGCCGCTTCTGCGGTTCTGGCCTGGATTACCCTTGGCCGCTTCTGCGATTAATTGACCGCATCTGTGGTCCCACTTCTTCGGTCCTAGAACCACAGATGCGCTTATGACAGAAGCAGCAACTTCAGCTATTCTTTAATTTTTCTACTTCGCTCGAACCTCGCTCGTTTGATGCTCGGGGCTCCCGAGCCCCGCCCGAACATACCGGCAAGTCTGAAATCACGAGGCGGACCTACTCAAACCCTCGGAACACCCAAAGCAATGCTAAATCTTGAAATCACCCCCTAAAACCAAATGAATCAAACTATTGGTGTTCTACACCTTCGCCTATGGAGATCTTTGTACGGTGCCATCTTGATATTAGAATAGTAGGTTATTATTAGCAAGGTCAATGAGAGGTATGTGATCATCCCAATTACTTTAACATCAAGGACATATCCTCAACTGTTTGAATAATGCGCTCTGCCTAGCCATCCTTCTAGGGATGAAAAACTTGTTCCTAATCCTTTTTGAAAGAACTTCTAAACGTTCATTTAAACTGAGCACCACAATCCGCAATGACGAACAATGGAGTCCCATACATCAAACAATTTCCTGAATGTATAACTTGGTATAATCTTCTACTGAATCTGTCGTTTTTATTGGCAATAAGTGTGCTAACTTGGTAAGTTATTTTACAATCATCCAGTCAAATCGTGCTTTTAAAATAAGCAAGATAATCCTGTTATAAATTCCATATTTACCATCTCCACTTAAAATATGTGTATTCTGTGATAAAACACTAGGATTTCTGCTGCTTGACTTTCACTTGCTAACAATTCGGATAATTGGCCACAAAGTCTGCGTCGTTCTTTTTCATGTCGTTCAACCAATCAATCTCCTTGGTCATGATGCATATTTAGGGAACCTGGATGGAAAGAATACCTGGAATTATGGGCTTCTAACGTGATCTTCCCTCTTTATGTCCATCTATGTCTGGATCACACAATCTATCTTTGTACCTCAAAGTTCCATCATCTCCCCCTTATTCAAAAGCCATCGTCTTATACTTGCGGATCCTTCTCTTTTTGTTGGGATCCAAATAACTTTCCTTATTTTTTTCAATTCTCTGTAATCTACGTCAATAATGACTCTATTTCCAACTTATTTCTGAGAAATCTTTATTACTAGGAAAAACTAAATTATTCACTTAACGGAAAGCTAATGTATTAACAACTATCATATACAATCTTAATAATATAACTCTGCTCACACTATTAGTCTTGGAGAAACCACATTTCGATAATTCCTAAAGGCTATTCTTCTGTAGTTGGCTCTCTTACTACCTAGCTGATTTTTTTCCACTATCGATGTACTTGTCACGACCCAATCTCCATACCCGGTCGTGATGGCACCTCTCGTGAAGACAAGGCCAGCCAACTAACCCAATTCGTTTCTTTAACACTTACTAAACATAAATAGATGGACAAATGCAACTTAAAGAACATTAATTATCAACATTATAGCCTAACTCAGCCCGATCGGGGAGTCACAAGTCACGAGCATCTAGGAGGGTCTTTATTACAATTTTAAAGTCTATAATACATAGAGTACAACAACAACAACAACAACAACAACAACCCAGTAAAATCCCACAAGTGGGGTCTGGGGAGGGTAGTGTGTACGCAGACCTTACCCATACCCCAAGGGGGCAGAGAGGCTGTTTCCGAAAGACCCTCGGCTCAATATAATAAAAAAGACAAAAAAAACACAAAAGAAGAGAGTATTAGATTCACCGCGGAAATCATACGGTAAAAGGAACATAGAAAGCAGGAAATGAAAAATAATAATAATAATAATTCAAAGCAGAAACGATGGTTTGTAAATGGATCCTACATCAAAAACAGAAAATAGTAAAACTCGACATTGCCCCTAGCTATCTTAGACAAAAACCCACCGAACTAGTCCACTACCTCCTAGCCTACAACCGAAATACGCGACTTCCATAACTTCCTATCAAGTGCCATGTCCTCGGAAATCTGAAGCCTCGCCATATCTTGCCTGATCACCTCTCCCCAATACTTCTTAGGCCGCCCTCTGCCTCTTCTCGTGCCTTCCACGACCAACCGCTCACACCTCCTTACTGGAGCATCTAGGCTTCTCCTCTGTACATGACCGAACCATCTGAGCCTCGCTTCCCGCATCTTGTCATCAATAGGGGCCACGTGCGCCTTCTCTCGAATGCTATCATTCCTAATCTTATCCTTTCTAGTGTGCCCACACATCCACCTCAACATCCTCATTTCAGCTACTTTTATCTTTTGGATATGTGAGTTCTTAACAGGCCAACACTCAGCCCCATACATCATGGCCGGTCTAACCACCGCTTTATAGAACTTACCTTTGAGTATCGTTGGCACTCTCTTATCACACAAGACTCCAGATGCTAACCTCCACTTCATCCATCCTACACCAATACGGTGTGTGGCATCATCGTCGATCTCCCCTCCCCCGTGGATAATCGACCCAAGATACTTGAAGCTGCTTCTATTTAGGATAATTTGTGACTCAAGCCTCACATCCACGTCCACTTCCCCCGGGCCGGCGCTGAACTTACACTCGAGGTATTCTGTCTTTGTCCTGCTTAGCTTGAAGCCCTTCGACTCAAGAGTCTGTCTCCAGACTTCCAATCTCTCGTTAACACCGGCTCGTGGCTCGTCAATCAGAACTATGTCATCGGCGAATAGCATGCACTATGGCACCTCCCCTTGAATATGGTCTGATATCGCATCCATCACCAGGGCGAATAAGAATGGACTAAGCGCAGAGCCTTGGTGTAATCCCATTTCGACCGAAAAAGACTCAGAGTCACCTCCTACTGTCCTAACCCGAGTCTTAGCCCCGTCATACATGTCCTTAATTGCCATAACATAAGGCACCGGCATACCTTTTGCCTCCAAGCATCTCCAGGGAACTTCTCTAGGAACCTTGTCATATGCTTTCTCTAGGTCAATAAACACCATGTGCAAATCCTTCTTTCTCTCTCTGTACAGTTCCACCAACCTCCTAACAAGGTGTATAGCTTCTGTGGTGGAACGACCCGGCATGAACCCGAACTGGTTGTCGGATACAGACACTGTCATCCTCACTCTCGCTTCAACCACCCTCTCCCATACTTTCATGGTATGACTCAGTAATTTGATACCCCTGTAATTGTTACAACTCTGGATATCACCTTTGTTCTTATACAATGGAACCACCGTACTCCACCTCCACTCATTCGGCATCCTCTTCGCCTTAAGAATAACATTAAACAACCCAGTCAACCACTCCATGCCTGCTCTCCCTGCACACTTCCAAAATTCTACCGGAATCTCGTCCGGCCCAGTCGCTCTGCCCCTACTCATCTTACGCATAGCCCCCACGACCTCCTCGACCTCGATACGCCTGCAGGGCCCGAAGTCAAGACGGCTTTCGGAGTGCTCCAATTCTCCTAGCACAATATCACGGTCCTCTTTCTCATTCAGAAGTTTATGAAAGTAAGTTTGCCTATAATACATAGAGTAAAATCTAGAAATCAAGAAGAAGAAGAATCTCGGTGCCGCGAACGCCGGCGGTCACCTTGCTTAGCTACGATAGCAATACCTTCAATCCGCTATTAACCCGCTACCAGGTGATCAATACCTGCAACTGCACGCGAGGTGCAGGGAGTAAAGTGAGTACTTCCAACTCAGTGGTAATAAAAGCGAATAATATCTGAGTGATAAGAAAACACGTATAAGCACTCTTTGAGAAAAATAGTAAAATCGTAACAACGAGAAAATCCTTTAGAAAATCTCAAGCTCAGTTAAAAAAAATCTCTTTTGAAAAATATGCCTTCTCAACAGTTATAAACATAATTTCCACAAGTAGGAAATAATCAGAAATCTGCCCCTCGGGCTCAGTATCAACCTCTCAGTGCAGTATCAGCCCCGCGGGCTCACTCCCAACTCACAAAGTGCAACATCAGCCTCTCGGGCTCAGCACTCCTTAACATGTAACACTCTGGTATCTGGTCAACAAGGCAAGTAATAGCATATATGCCAATGATATGTGAGTACTAAAAATCATGCCACGTAGTACAATCAGGAATGAATGCATGAATGCAATGCAATGCACATGACCGCTGTAGCGCGCAGCCCGATCCATTTGGGTACCCTCCGCTCACTGGGGGTGTGTACAGACTCCGGAGGGGCTCCTACAGCCCAAGCGCAATAATACTGTGGCGTGCAGTCCGATCCACATAATATATCACTGCGACGTGCAGTCCGATCCACATAATATACTACTGCGGCGTGCAGTACGATCCATGCATGTATATGTATATACTGCTGCGGCGTGCAGCCCGATCCATATCTCAGTCTAGAAATGCACACATAACACTGCTGCGGTGCGCAGCCCGATCCATGCTCAGTCCAGCAATGCACATAAGCCCCTTGGGCAATAGTAAAATAGCAGTTCTCAGCTCAAAACGTCAGAAAAATATCATTTAAGTTTTCAAATCTTAGAAAGATGGATGAGTTGCAAAACAGTATTTAGAACCTTGGACTGAGATCAAATAATATGCAACATGATGCAAAAACAGTGG
>MU699803.1:0-30925 GCA_026770625.1 Nicotiana glauca | reverse complement strand
ACCTATCGAATTCCAATTTGAAATATTAAAACTCAAGCCCTAGCTTAACCCCCTTTTCAATGGATTTCCACCAATTTCCATGTAAATTCTACCATAAACTTGAATAATTAGGCCAAGGAACTTACCTCCATTCGATTCTCAGTCAAAACCCTCAAACTTTCTCGCCCAAAGCTCTCCAAGATGCTCAACAATGGAGGAAAATAACCCCCAAGTCGCGGATGAAATGCCATTTTTAAAACCCTTCTGCCCAGGCCAAATTTCGCTTCTGCGGTCCCGCTTCCGCTTATGCGGGACCGCTTCTGCGGCAATATATCCTCTTTTGTGGTCTTCATTAACCTCCCAAAAATCCGCTTCTGTGATTGGGAGACCGCACCTGCGGCTCCCGCTTCTGCGGTCAAATTCAAAAATCCTCAGGACTGCTTCTGTGATCACAACCCACTCCTGCGATGTCCGCTTTTGCGGATTGCCTTCCGCTTCTGCGGAAGTTGCCAAGCCCTATCTAGGACCACTTATGTGACCCAATAGTCGCATCTGCGGAGCTGCTTATGCGGTCCCTTTTCCGCAGATGCGGAAACAACAGAACCAGCAAATCCAAACCTGAAGCCAAACTCAAAATTCTCCGTTTAACCACCCGAAATCACCCCGAGGCCACCGGGACCTCAACCAAAAGCACAAACATGATCTATTCCCTTATTCAAACTTGTTTCGAATCATCAAAACGCCATCGTTAACATCAAAATCCTCAATTTTCATCAAATCAAAGCCTAAGTTTCTTAAAAACTTCCGAATTGCACATTCGATCAAAAACCCGACCTAGACACCTCCGAATGACCTAAAACTTTGCACGCATATCCAAAATCACCTAACGGAGCTACAGCAACTCTCGGAATTCCATTTCGACCCTCGGATCAAAATCTCACCTATCAACCGGAATTCGCCAAAATTCAAACTTCGCCAATTCAAGCCTAATTCTACACCGAGCCTCCAAAATCAATTCTGATCGCACTCCTAAGCCACAAATCACCTCCCAGAGCTAACCAAGTCACCGAAATTTACATCCGAGCCTCCTAACTATATAGTCAACTTCTGGTTGACTTTTCCAAACCAAGCTTTCTTCTAAAAGACTATGTGTCTCATTTCCAACTAAAACCAATTCAATTCTATCCGATCAACTCAAATACTGATATTGAAACATAGAACAACATGATATGGGGGAAATGGGGCGGTAACTCACATGACAACGGGCCGGGTCATCACAGTACTTCAGGTTTAACTTAAACTCTTTAGGTTCTAACACGTGTTTGGTATTTCAAACTGTCATCTACTCACTAGAGTTATCCTGGCTAAGTAAATCAAATCGTACCTCTACTAGCTCTGCTAAAATTGCTAATTTGTTGCATCAACTCAAAACTTACTTAATGTCCTTTTACTAACCACCTGCTAACATCATATTTTCTTCTCCTGCTTTGAATAACTAAAGTGAAGCATAAGGTTACTCCTAACTTCCCTCATTCTCAGGCCATATTCCTTTGCCGCACACTATCATTCTTTTTGAACTATGTACATGGATCACACTTAGGGAAAATTTCATCTGTCCTAAATAAAATTGGAATATCTAACCCCAAACTTTCTATATAATACAAAATCATATGATACTATAAACATCCTCGGTAATCACTTAGTCACATAACCTAAGGGGGAATTGCCATATCTTTTATCTTACATCAATAGCTGCTTCTTATAGTAGCTTACTAACGTGGTACTTCTAGTTCTGATTTGAATAAATCTAAACAACTTAAAATCATTCCCTGAAATTCAATATTGGCTGCTCTTGGTTCTCATTGCATACACCATATATTCTAGCCATTTGCATGAGTTCAACAAAATACATCTCTAATAATAACAATTGTTTTTGACTCTTAGGTATTTTAGCCCTAGGCTCTTTTCTGCCCAAAACTATAGTGACCAATGTTAGGGTCTGACATCTGAACTATCATCATCCAACTTATGGCTCCATTTCCAAGAAATACATAAAGTTGTTCTAGGAGGTAAAATACATACAAATACACTATAGTGCACAAACTTATGCTTCAAAGTATACCACCATCTGATAATTCACTTCATGCGCCATCCAGTGAGTCTTGGTCTTAATCATGTCCTAAAACATGCGAAGATTTCACTATGATAACTATTACTTACATTTTCTTTTAGAAACCATAGGCATCACTGTATTACTCACTAGTCACCAGAATTTGATACACTGAAAATTGGAGATCTGGTAACTAAATAACTGATAACTGGCATCCTGAATAACCATAAACTTGCTAACTGAAAGATTGTATAACTGGTAACTGAGGTAAACTAATAGCCATAAGACATGATAACTGCTTTAGTACTTTCTGATAAGGTTATGCTTTAATCTCTACTACTATCCATTGCATCGCACTTTTAACGTCCTCTCAAGTCTCATATTTACCAACCTGAACTCCATAATTATACCTCAATGGGCAATTATCCTCTCTAGGACTTTAGGTTTCTCCTGCACATTGCTTGGGCATCCAATACGTTTGGAATTCAATAGGAAGAGAAGGTCAACTATTGCTCTAAGCTTCATGGTACGATCGAGAGTAGAAAGATATGAGATAATCCTAGAAGTCTTGGTAGTTAACCGTTTATATGAGTGACCGGCACACACATATAAAGGAAACTCCACTAGACACGGCTTCATAGACTCCCTAGGACTCTTAAACCTAGGGCTCTGATACCAAGCTTTATCATGCCCAGAACCTAGGCCTGCACGTAACACGACACTCGGTGCCTGACTATATGTGCCCGAGCGAAACAACTGGCTGGCTGAATCAACATGTGATGTCATAACATACTGAATACGGAAGATAAACTAACACATGCTGATATACTGAAAGTATTTATGCTATAAATCAAAGTGCAGAAATACTAATACAACTCTGAAACATATATGTAGCCCACATAGCTTAACATGAAACGCCTCAGATTCTGTTTAACTATTACTCTAGTCTATGAAGTCTCTAATGAAATACTGAAAACACTGACTGTCTGAAAATACCAAAGACTCTAAGGTAATGATAATGCGCCGAAATAACTGGGGATCACCAAATAGCTGGTACGAAAATCCTAGCACTCTGAATCATCAACCTGTAAATCATTACCTGCATTGTGAGATGCAGGCCCCGGGCAAAAGGGACGTCAGTATATTTGAATTGTACTGGTATGTAAAGCAACTGAAAGAAAGAATTATAAATGCTGAAACTGCAACTAAGCTGATAACTGAAATGATAACTATTGAAATTGAAACTGAAGTGAGAAATAGTAACTGAACTGATAACTGAAAAGATAACTGATAACTGAAAAGATAACTGATAACTGCACTGAATAAAGGAAGTAAGGATATGAATACTCCCTCTTCTGAATGATGAACAACCTGTTTATCAAAATAAGCTAGCCTCGGGCCCAACATATATGTACACAAGCTACGGCCTCAGGCCCAAGTATACGTATACATAACTACGGCCTCAGGACCAAAAATGCATAAAGCATAAACTACGGCCTCATGCCCAAACATGCATAAAGCATAAACTACGGCCTCAGGCCCAAACATGCATAAAGCATATAAACTACGGCCTCAGGCCCAAATACAGGTGTCCAACATTCAGGAATTTAAAATTAGAAACTGAGAATCATACTGCAATACATGATAGTGAAATACTGAATCACATTGAGTTACTGGAATACTGGATCGTACTGAGATACATAATACTGACATACTGAATGGGACTAGATTGAGACATGTATTCTTGAACTGATTATGAATACTGAAATTTCAACTGTATATGGCATACTAAGTAATCTATACTAAGACTCGGGGGCATCAAACCCAAGTCTATATTGAATACGCACTGGGTTCAGAACATTCAGAATGAAAGTCATGAGCGAGTTACAAAGCTAGAGAATAGAAGTTCTACAACTATTCAAGGAACTAGGCTTAACTATATTTCTGAGGCAATTGGTAACGTCGTAAAAGAAACGTAGTATAGGGAGAATTATTAAAATTCCCAAACATAGAGAGTTAGCCTCACAGACCTTAATTTCCTGCTCTTGAGCGTAATACACCATTAGTCAACCCTTTCAACTTCAATCTATATCAATACAAGTCAAGGGGATTTCATATTAGCAATAATTCTCATGTTTTGGTCACTTAGGCATTTTCTCAAACACTTGGTGGCATAAAGCTTCATAGTCCATTTAATGGTGTCTCTACACCCAACAACCCATTCTCTTGTTCCAAATAAATTTTAAAGTTTCAAATGATTATAATATTCTTTATCACCATAAGGTAATCAACACCCATAACCAATAATAATCAATCAACAACCCAAACCGATCACCGTTCATGCTTTTCTATCAAACCCATCAAATCATATCTTATGAACTAGATTCTATAATCATTAATCCAATGCTAGAATTAATTAGAGGGTGAAGACATTATTTTTTTGAAGTTCAATCCCCTTGAATTCAAGTTCTAGGGTTCCTTCTCTCAACAACGATGCCCCAATCGAATATCTAATGAGATGGAGGGTTTACCCATGTTAATAAGATGTTGGGAAATTGAAATTCACATAGAATCACCATTAGAACTTACCTTGGGTGGTGGAAGGACCCTTAAGGAGTTAGGTTTTTGAGAGCTCCCCTTTAAGTTATTATGTTTTGGGGGTGTGGGGGACGAAGTAGAGCCTTAAAATAACCCCCCCCCCCAGATCCCCCACGCACCAGGAGGTCCAACCCGCGCTATTGGCCACGCTAAATGGCCAGAACGAAACCCCATTAGCGCGGGCGCGCTAGTGGGCGCGCATATGGCGTAGTATTCTATAAAACACGCATAACTTTTTTCACATATATCCGTTAGGGATCCATAATATATCGTTGGAAAGATATTTCAAAGGCCTACAACTTTCCTGCTTTTAGTTTTCTCAAATTCCTTACGCATTTTCAATAAACACTGATGGAATACAAACCTTCTGCAAACTTAGTCGATTTTGTCAAATCTTATGCACCTCACTTTCCATCTTGATTTTGAAACAACTATTTTCACCCATAATCATCTAAATGGTACTTCACATGCTCAATATATATCCTTACTACTCCTTTAACTCATTCATACCTAAGCCAAATTTGCGGGGTGTTACAGCCTATATCCCAGTAATTTATGAATAAAAGAATCAAATGTACGATTAATGTCAAGGTTTTATGTTATGGCATGCCTACTTATTATACATACATATAACAATAATAAAATATTGATACCTTCATTGTCAATAATTGCATATCCGACGCTAGCCTCTAAATAGTATAATATTAAAATTATATTAAATTAGCCATATAAATTGAAAAAAGTGGACATGTATGAATCATTGTTTGTGTTAAGATGGACATACCTTCGTACTCGTCTTCATCTTCAGTTGCATCATTATTTTCTGCGATTGTTTTCACGTATCATTATGTTAAGTATTTAATCAAGCTACCATTATTTTTAATATTGATATAAATGTAATTTATTTGTATAATTTAATAGCTAAAACATATATTCATTAAAAACATACCTGGTACATCACCATCAATATTGCCATCCTCAAGTTCTAATAATAAGTTATAATTAATAAAATGTTGTTAGTATATATAAATGACTCATGTTACATAAATAAATTTATTTATAATAAGAACTTTGCAATAGGGGTAGCTCATTTAAATCCGGTAGAAGATAATTTCTCTGCACATTTGAAGTTGACAAACCAAATTGCAAATGTTTCTCTTGAGGTAAATTTGGATATCGTGCCTGAGATTGAGACGATGAAGCATGTCCACAACTGTTTAAAGGTGTATAATGAAATCGTGTAAGATTTTGATGATTTGTTATATCTGTTAAAGGTTGTGTTGCCTTTTCTTTGCCAAAAGCATCTCCTCTTATAGTAGCATTACGAACAAAGTCTGTAAACCAAAAAACATATAAATCAGATAACTAAAAGAAGTGGAAAAAATATATAAACTAACATCTTGTTTGAATAGTACTATTTAACGTAATGAATTTTGTAAATGTATCATCACAAATCAATGTATGTGTTGAGAGAGAGGCTAGTATATTTAACTTAACTATAGTTAGTAGTTATAGTTAGTTAGAGTTAGTTAAATGTATATCTACTACTTTAGCCTAGAGTGAATACAACAGTGTAGAATTTCTTCTTCTCAGAAATGAAGTAACCGTCTGCTTCGACACTCTTCTTCTCATCTCTCCTTCTTCTTCCTGATTCAACAAACTGCCATAGCTGAACTCTTAACATGATATCAGAGCACGGTTAATCGAGTGTGAGTTTAGCTGTGACGAATCAAAGTGAATCAATCTCCATAGCATATCTGATCAATTGAGCTGAGTCTCGATCTGCATGTTTGGAATCTGTTCGATTAAGGTTCAATCCTTGATAATCGACTACGTATCTTCATAGATTTCTAGCTCTCTTCAAACATCTGGAACAATGCCGGCTACTGAAGAAGTTGTTGAAACTCGAGCGGTAAATCCGGTAGATCAAGTGGATCATCACCATCCTCTGTACATTCATCCCTCTGATACACAAGGTTCAGTTCTAATCTCTATTCATCTACTAGGATCTAAAAATTACTCAATTTGGAGTAGATCATTGAAAATTGTTCTTCATGGTAAAAACAAATTAGGTTTTGTTTTGGGCACCTGCAAAAGGAGTAACTATGATGTTAGCCTTCATGATCTGTGGGATAGGTGTAATGCAATAGTGCTGGCTTGGATTATGAATACAGTAGCACCTAATCTGATTATTAGTGTTATCTATGCTTCTGACGCCTACACTGTTTGGGAAGATCTTAAAGAACGATTTGATAAAGTAAATGCTTCTAGAGCTGACTATCTACACAAGGAAATTGCTACACTAACATAAGGAGTATCATTTGTGTCAGTGTATTTTTCTCGTTTGAGAGAACTATGGGATGAATAGAAACCCTCACTCCGCCACCTTCTTGTGGTTGTCCTGAATCTAAGAAACAGTAGAACACTATCAGCTTCAAAAGCTCTATTAGTTTCTAACAGGACTGAATGACTCCTATGAGAATGCTAAGAATCAGGTGCTTATGACTAGACCCTTACCAAATCTGAATCAGGCCTATTCCATGATAATCAATGTTGAAATTCAAAAGATTAGTGGAAAAGGTATGAATAGTGCTAATGACAATAGTGAAGCTACTGCTATGATGAGTAACAAGGCTCATACTGGTGGTAATAATGGAGGACATCATACTGCTGGAGGATACACCAATACCAATACTGGAGGTTACAAACCTAGGAACTCCTTTAACAAACAACCAGTCTATTGTGACTATTGTAAGGGTAGGGGTCATACAAGGGATGTCTGCTTCAAACTTCATGGATATCCTAGTGATTTCAGGAACAAGAGGAAAGGAGGACCTTTCAATGCTCAGGCAAATAATGTGAATACTAATGTGGATCCCATGGAGAACAACTACATAAGTGAATCTTCAGAGGTACAAGGTTCTCAAGTCAACTGTTCTGCTCCTACTCAGTTCTTCATTCCAGCTCAATATCAGCAAATCCTGCAGATGTTGAACAAGGGTAAAGAGGTTGAACCTGTTTCCAACTCAGCTACTTCAAAGACAACAGGTATTCTACATGCCTTTATGTTAACCTTAATGGATGAGAATTGGATAGTAGACACAAGAGCTTCTAATCACATGGTGCATAGTTTGAATTTGTTGGACTCTTATGAAAAAGTGTCAGAGAAGGATAAAAATAAGGTCCAATTACCTACTGGTGAACATTCCTCTATTACACATACTGGAATTTGATTCTTTCTTCAGGAGTAAGAAAATAAAGAACATTCTTCACATTCCAGACTTCAAGTACAACTTGTTGTCAGTGTCTAAGATCACAAAAGAGTTAAGATGCTTAGTGGCATTCTTTCCTGACTTTTGTGTGTTTCAGGAACTCTTTAGTGGAAAGGTTCTGGGGATTGGTAGAGAGGAGCTTGGACTCTACATCCTCAAGGCTGCCGACAGACATGGTCCAGATCACCATACATCACCAAGTGCAAATATTATAGTTAGTACAAATAAGATTGGTAGTCTGAATAATGTTAGTTCATGTACTGATTCTTCTTTGTGGCATAGAAGATTAGGACATGCTCCCTTAAAGGTCTTACAGAAACTACATAACCTTGAGGGTCTACTTAGAACTGAACATCATCATTGTACTGTATGTCCTATTGCTAAACAACCAAGACTACCTTTTCCTTCTAGTACTTCATGCTCTACATCTATCTTTGATCTTGTTCATGCAGATGTGTGGGGTCCATATAGATTTCCCACTCATGATGGTAAGAGATATTTCTTAACACTGGTAGATGATTTCTCTAAATATATATGGATCTTTCTTTTAACTACAAAGGCAGATACAATAGTAGTTTTAAGGAATTTTCTAACTATGGTGGCAAATCAGTTCAAAACTGCAGTCAAGTGTCTTAGATCTAACAATGGAACTGAATTTGTGAATGATCAATTTCAACATTTGTTGCAAAGTCTGTGGATCCTTCATCAAAGCTCTTGTGTATATACACCCCAACAAAATGGGGTGGTTGAGAGAAGGCATAGAAGTATTTTGGATATGGCTAGGGCTCTCAGGTTTCAAGCCTATATGCCATTAAAATTTTGGGGAGAGTGTGTATCTACTGCAGTGTATCTTCTGAATAGGATACCCATTGGACCTCTTCAAGGAAAGTCTTCTTATGAAGTGCTGTTTCAGCAAACTCCCTCTTTATATCATCTCAGAGTGTTTGGAAGTCTATGATATGCCACAAAAGTGCAAAAGGTCGACAAGTTCAGTCCCAGGGCAATCCCAGCTTTTCATATGGGGTATTCAACCTCTCAAAAGGGGTATCTTCTCTATGATCTACACTCCAAAGGGTTCTTTGTAAGCAGGGACACTGTTTTCAAAGAAGATATATTTCCTTTCAAGCATGTGCACCTTGGAAACTCTCCACTGTTTCCTATTCTAGAGTTCACAGATCTTTCACCTGAACAGCATACTTCTACCATTCATCCCATAAATTCCCCTATTTCTCATATTTCTGACACATCACCTACTTCAGCTATTCCCCTTTCCTCCCCTTCTTCCTGTCCAATTCACTTTGATATGTCTACACCACCTTCTACATCTGATATGTCTGCACCATATCCTCCCACACCTACTACTACATCCTCATTACCCACTGAAGGTCTCAGAAGATCATCTAGACCCTCCAATCCTCCTATATGGTTAACAGATTATGTTGGTCACTCAAAAACCTCCACATGTTCCTATCCTATCTCACATCATGTCTCTTACAATCACCTTTCTCTAGACTACAGGGCTTCCCTTGCTGCCTACTCAGTTATTATTGAGCCTAGTACCTTCAAAGAGGCTAGTGCTGATCCTAAGTGGGTTGAAGACATGCAAGCTGAGATTTCCGCCTTGCAAAATAATAACACCTGGTCCTTGGTTGATTTTCCACAAGGAAAGGTTCCTATTGGATGTAAGTGGGTTTTCAAAGTCAAGTACAAGTCTAATGGTGATGTGGAAAGATATAAGGATAGGCTTGTAGCTAAAGGCTACAGCCAACAAGAGGGACTGGACTATACTGAAACTTTCTCTCCTGTGGCCAAGATGGTCATAGTGAGAATTGTGGTTGCTTTAGCTGCTGCATATAACTGGTACATCTTCCAAATGGATGTACATAATGCCTTTCTCCAAGGTGATCTTGAGGAGGAGGTCTACATGGAGATTCCAGATGACTTTTCAAGCCAGGGGGAGACTAAGCAGGTATGTAAATTGCATAAATCCTTGTATGGCCTGAAGCAGGGCCCCAGGCAGTGGAACCTTAAGCCAACAGAGGCACTTTTGCATATCGGATTCAGTCAAAGTCAGTATGATTATTCTCTCTTCACACAGAGAAGAGGAGCTGATCTTGTAGTTGTTCTAGTCTATGTGGATGATTTGTTGGTAACTGGTAGCAGTTTGCTCATCATCCAACAAGTTAGAAAAGAGCTGCAAGAAAGCTTTAAAATGAAGGATCTAGGAGAGCTGAAGTATTTCCTTGGAATTGAATTCTCAAGGTCAACAAAGGGAATTTAATGTGCCAAAGGAAGTATGCTCTAGAGTTGGTGTCTGAACTTGGTTTGGCAGGAGGTAAAGTTGCTCATACACCTCTTGAATTCAACCACAAACTCACTTCTGTAGAGTTTGATCAAGTGGTGAAAGGCAATGATCCTGAGGATGTACAACTTGAAGATAGAGGCAACTATCAGAGGCTAGTTGGGAGGCTTCTATATCTAACTATGACCAGGCCAGACATAGCCTTTGTGGTGCAGGTACTCAGCCAGTACATTCATGCACCCAAGGTATCTCACATGGAGGCTGCCAAGAGAGTAGTAAGATATATCAAATCTACTCCTGGACTGGGGCTACTCATGCCAGCAGGTAGGTGCAGCAATCTAGTAGCCTACTGCGATTCAGATTGGGGAAGCTGTGTGGAGTCTAGGAAGTCAGTTACAGGGTATGTGATCAAGTTTTGTGATGTATTGATTTCTTGGAAATCAAAAAAACAAAATACAGTATTTAGAAGCTCAGCTGAAGCAAAGTTCAGAAGCATGGCAACTACAGTAGCTGAAATTGTGTGGTTAACTGGGCTTTTCAAAGAACTGGGAGTGGATATTACTGTTCCAGTGCCTCTGTATTGTGACAGTAAGGCAGCAATCCAAATTGCTGCACACCCTATCTTTCATGAATGTACCAAATATATAGACATTGATTGTCATTTTGTAAGGGAGAAACTAATGCAAGGTCTCATACAGACACAACATGTGGGAACAGCAGAACAACTAGCAGATGTGTTGACTAAAGCTCTGTGCAGGCCACAGCATGACTATCTTCTCAACAAGCTGGGAATGAAGAATGTTTTTCATCCCTCAGCTTGAGGGGGAGCGTTGAGAGAGAGGCTAGTATATTTAACTTAACTATAGTTAGTAGTTATGGTTAGTTAGAGTTAGTTAAATGTATATATACTACTTTAGCCTAGAGTGAATGCAATGGTGTAGAATTTCTTCTTCTCAGAAATGAAGTAACCGTCTGCTTCTACACTCTTCTTCTCATCTCTCCTTCTTCTTCCTGATTCAACAAACCGCCATAGCTGAACTCTTAACAGTATGTTTAAGAAACTAAACAACGTAATCAAAAAATTTGGGCAGAATAAACAGGCAGGTACAAAGACAAATCAACTATTAGCACCTACGATTAATAATTCAGAGGTAGAACTTCAAGATTTAAAATGATTCAGATATCATAATACACGTGTGAAGGCGTGTCACTTTTTTTAGCCCATAAAAAAATAGAATGTCGGGAACTCAATGGTTGTGCCATATTCTCCCCTTGGAAAAACAGGACATATGATAAGATTTGAACCTGAGAAATTTAATATTGATATAATTGCGTAGTGCTCGACTTGTCTATATTACATTAGATCACAGGACATTATTCGTGAACTTGACGACTATTGATATAACTGCATTGTTATATCAATAGCTTTCTAATCACTCTAGCTAATAAGTTTCCTTTGTATGTATATAATAAAAATGTCCTGGTTAACAACGGCGAACCTGACGACTATTTAACTAAATTAAACTACCAGCTAATATTTATTTTGTTTTTAGATTTTGAGATGAAATAGAGATAGATCATTAATTAAAAAAATTGAGCATAGTCAATAACTTTAAGTCACCACATCTCTGATATTGGTAGTTCAGTTAAGCTAATTTAAACACCACAATATATATCACTTGTGCAACGTAACCTACATGAAGATTAATTTGTCAAAAGAGCAAGAAATTTGGGTTAGCGTTGCTACATTCAGAGTCCAAGACAGAAAGGAACTCTACTGCTGAAGAATGACCCAAAGCAAGATGATCAAGGGGTAAAGAATAGCAGAAGAAGAGTATTATTCGGAGACCTTCTGCTAGCCCAAGATCATTAACAAAAATTGGAGGACTTAACAAAAGAAGATGAAGCTTGAAAGGAGAAGATGAGAACTTTATTTAGGAAAGAAGGTTTTCTTGAATTTGGCTTCTTATTACAAATGAACAATACACCTCCTATTTATACTTACCTATGGATTATTATAGATATGATTCTAGATAATGTAATAGGAAGATTCTAGCAAGCCTTATCTTCTAATAACACTCTAGAATATCTAGATGTGTCTACTAGACAACACTATCTTCCCACAATATTCTAGAGATCTAGATATGTCTACTAGATAAATATCAAGAATACTACTCTAGGACATTCTAGAGAATTCTATGTTTCTCCAAAAAATCAACTTTACTTTATTTTTCTCACACTCCCCCTTAAAGTGATTTTTTGGAATCTATCCCAAGCTTGTCGTGGAAGAACTCAACCGATGCTTTAGGACGTGTCTTGGTGAAGATCTCAGCATAATTTTTCTGGCTCGTCTTACTTCCCCAAATACTGAAGGTTCTTCAATTGGTCTTGCAAAGGAATATGAGTATGTGCTGACGAAATTTTCATCTCTGAAATGAGCTGGCTTGATAATAGTTTGTTTTAATCTTCCTGAACCACATGAATCATCTTGTTGTTGAGTTTCATGTTGATGAGTTCTCGGGCTCCCCCTTTCTCTTAGATCCTCAACAACTGTATTATCTAAAGAAGTACTTGTGAAAGGCAGATTTGATACTTCAGGGTTTATGGGTTTATAACATGCCCCTTCTTCTGCAACTCCATAATATAAAGAAATTTCATAAAATATGACATCCCTAGAAACAACAAAGAGATGAGTTTTAGGATCCATGCACTTCCATCCCTTTTTCTTTTCATCATATCCGACAAAGATGCATTTCCTTGCCTTGGCATCTAACATGATCTGTTGAGAATCCGGAATGTTAACATAACAAATAGAGCCAAAAACCCTGAGGTGTTTCACGCTAGGCTTTTCTCCAAATATTAATTCATAGGGAGACTTCATATTGTTTGTAGAAAATGGCATCCTGCTAATCACGTATGCTATACATTTCATTCCTTCATCCCACAAGGCTCTAGGTAAATTCTTGGCATGAAGCCAACTCTTAAATATCTCAGTTAAGTATCGGATCTTCCTTTCAGCCACTCCATTTTGTTGTGGCGTGTCCGCGCATGTCAGCTCTCTTTTAATGCCAAGCTAATGACAAAAGGAAAGAAACTCATCTGATGTTAACTCACCGCCATTATCAGTTTGCAGCCGCCTTATTCTGGAATCGAGTTCACCTTCAACTGTTTCTTTGAACTCCACAACTTATTGAAAACTTCTGACTTGTGCTTCACAAAATAAACCCAAGTGAATCTAGTAAAATCATCAATGAAAATTAGCATATAAGAATAGCCTGAGAATGAAGGAGTTCTCATTGGCCCCATAAGTTACTGTGAATAAGTTCTAGTGGGGCATTGCACCTTGACGAGGATCTGTCAAATGGAAGACGATGTGCCTTTCCATATTGACATCCTTCACAAACCTCTCCTCCATCAAAATTTCTTAAGTTAGGCAAACCTTTAAATAGATTCAACTTTACCATGGCTTTTAATTTGTCCATGCTTAGATGTCCAAGTCTAGTATGCCAAAGATGTATATTATCATTCCTACTCATCTTCTCAATATATGAATTAGAGGTAGATAAGACTTATAAATAGATAACTCTTTTACCTGAGTGAACGATATCTGCCTTGAGCACCTTGATATTTCGAAGGAACTTCATATCACGTGGGCTAAATAGCAAATAGTTTGCAGCATCTATAGCATTTGCAACTGAAAATAAATTTTTCTTCATTCCTGGAATATGAAATACATATTTAAGGGTGATAGTGTTTTTTTTCTTCTCGTAGATCACAACAGTGCCTTCCTTCTCAATATTATGGACTATACTATCTGTTGTAACAATGACATCACGTCCGTTGTATTCGCAAAAGGTGAAGAATTTGGATTGATCTCAAGTGAGATGGTGCCCACATCCTGAATCCAGGATCTAGTCTCTTTCAAAATTTATGGAAGCCATGGCATTTATTGCTCGAGTCTCCGCTGCGAAGCACTTTCCCCAGTCTTCTTCTTTTTCTTCTTCTTTAGCAACTTTCTTGGTTTGAGCCATATTGTTCTCTTTAGCTCGACAATATCTTTTTATATGCCCAACTTTGCCACAACGGTAACATTTTAAAAGTCTT
Organism: Nicotiana glauca; assembly: GCA_026770625.1. Taxonomy (NCBI): domain Eukaryota; kingdom Viridiplantae; phylum Streptophyta; class Magnoliopsida; order Solanales; family Solanaceae; genus Nicotiana; species Nicotiana glauca. Next base: position 16,560 of record MU699803.1, on the reverse strand, counting down.
TTACCATTACTGGAAGACTCCCCCTTCTTTCTTGGCGAGCTTAAACCATTTGAGGATTGAAAGTGCATGTTATCTCTTAATTTTCCTTTAAAATTCCTCTTATCGGTGACAAGAGCATTTCCTTCCCTTTCTTTGATAGATACACCAGCCATCTGTTTGGCTAGTAGTTCTTGTGATGAGAGTAAATTCTCAAATTCTTCCAAAGATGGTTGTTGGACCCATCCTTGAATTGATGTAACAAAGGGAATACATTCTGCCTTTAAACCACATATAATAATTCTTCTTATTCGTGATTCAGAGATAGCCTTATCCAGATTCAATAGAGAAATTTCAAAACACAGATTTTTAATCTTCAAGAAATACTCGGCGATAAAGAGATTACCTTGAGTGGTGTTAGCTAACTCATTCTCCAAAATCTGTAGCCGAACTTCATCCTTCTTGTTGAACAGTTGATTGAAGGTCCTCCATATTTCATGAGCTGATTTACACCTTATAATATGATCAAATAAATTAGGAGAGATAGACCTCTTAAGGATAAACTCCGCCTTAGCATTAAACTGCTTCCACTTCTTACGCGCATTGCTATTTTCCGGTGCGTCAGCAGGAGGACTTATGTTACTACCATTGACATCTTCCCACAAATCTTCACCAACAAGGTATGATTCTATACAAGTCTTCCATACCTTGTAGTTGGACTAGTTCAATAACTCCATCCCCAGTCCATTCACGACCACCCAAATCCATTTAGAGAAACCAGTTGAATCAACCACTAACCCGACCTTAAAATCCAGAAGCCGCCTTATGGCTCTGATACCATGTAAAGAATAGCATAAGAAGAGTATTATTCGGAGACCTTCTGCTAGCCCAAGATCGTTAACTAAGATTGGAGGACTCAACAAAAGAAGAGGAAGCTTGAAAGGAGAATAGGAGAATTTTATTTAGGAAAGAAGGTTTTCTTGAATTTGGCTTCTTATTACGAATGAACAATACACCTCCTATTTATACTTACCTATGGATGATTATAGATATGATTCTAGATAATGTACAAGGAAGATCTAGCAAGCCTTATCTTCTAATAACACTCTAGATTATCTAGATGTGTCTACTAGATAACACTATCTTCCCACAATATTTTAGAACATCTAGATATGTCTACTAGATAAATATCAAGAATACTACACTAGGACATTCTAGAGAATTCTATGTTTCTCCAAAAAATCAACTTTACTTTATTTTTCTCACACAAGGTAGCAGAAACTTAATTGGATGGTTTCTAATGAAAAGTCCATATATATTGCAACGCAAAACAATAATTCCAGTAGATCACAGAAAAATTTACTTAACTAATAAGTTATGCAAGTCTACGGTGGGCAGTGATAGAGCTTTTGAGCCATCCAATAGCCATGAAATTATAAAGGATGATGTTTGGCAATTAGTCCAAGGAAAATCAGAGATAAAAGAAGATGACGTAGGAAATATGCAGTATTCGTAAGCAGTGAACAAAGAGAATGTCTCATGTAAATCTGCAAATAGTGGATAAAAGTTCATACCGTTGTTATCCTGAGAAAATTTAGACCGTTTCTGCTTTTATATGTTCATTCTATTTTTTTTGGCTAGTTTCTTCTCTTCTTCCATGTCAAATTGAGTGGTAACTGGCGTAGTTGTGACAAGTTGTAGAGCTGTGTATTGAAGAGAAGGCAGTTGATGATACAGGGCATATACTGCGCCTCTTTTTCGCTGGTGTATGGCGTATTTTTACTTTTATTTAAGTAATATTTTATTTTAATATAAGTCCCACTCTTTATTTTTTGGATACAATAATATTAATTGAGTTTTGGTGTGTTGTAATGGTTTTCAATAACAACGTAAATAGGACGAGGTCTGTATACTAATTTTGAGGAGAAAACAAAAGTGTTAAAAAATATGCAATTTTTTTGCTTTATTTTGTAGCTTTTGCATTTTAAGATTTTTTTGTTTTCTTGAACTTATCTTTTATTTTTAGCTGAATACATAAAAAGACCCTTCAACTTATCCAAAATTTTCACATAAATACTTGAACTGCACCTTGTTCCTATTAAGCACTTAATCCAAGCTCAAGTGTACCAATAACGCCCAATTCAGTAACATGGAACTGTGCGTGTAAGACACATTTTTTAAGAGCGTGAGATGCCATATTTTATTTTTAATTTATTTTTTTACGTTCTCCTTCCTCCTAGATCTCCACCACCATATACCACCACCCTCCGGCTTACTTATTTCTTGCCGCGATATACCACACCTTCTCCTTGCCCTTTTGTTCTCCATCACTCCTACCACTTCTACCACCACATTCATTCTTTTCCTTTCCTCTTTTCCATGTACCGTCACTGTCGCAGCCACCAACTACACTTTAATTTAGAGAAATGCTGAAGGTTGGAAGTTTTTTAGACATAATACTAATGACGCACTGAATATATTTAAATGCAGTACGTTAAAAATAAATTCCAAAGATACCGTCAAATGTTTAGCTGTGAACATTAAAGGGATGTCATTTCAATAATCCTAAAAGCAAAATTGAAACATAATTTGAATATAAGCTCCTTCTTCTACCTCCAGTTTCGCTCCTCCAACAATCACTATCCCTGCTGCTTCACCGCCACCAGTTAGCTCTCCACCACCGACTTCGTTGCCGGCCGCTGCCATGTAACCGCCAGAAATTTACAACCTTCCACCATCATATTGTCTTTAATATGCGACGTAAAGAGGAAGAAGGAAGAAGACATGCTAAAGTATTTTCCACCACTGGCCACCATCGGTAAAGTAACTCTTCTTTTTTAATTTTCACACTGACCGTTTTATTTTCTTCATTGACGTGTCAATTTTTCATTGGTTTGATCTCCCATGTTATTGGCAAGTGATATTCACGCACTCTAGTTTATTTAGATTTGTCAAATTTGTGTTCAATTGGTACATGTTTCATAGAGATTAAGTGTTTAATAGGAATAAGGCTTAGTTTGAGTGTCCAAGTGAAAAATATGGACAAGTTTAAAGGGTCATGTATGTATTAAGTCTTTATTTTTTACTATGATGCTCATGATATATGTGATGTAATACCATGAGATGTTTCGTAATGTGTGCGACTATGTACTTTTACAATTTCAAATTCCCACATAAAAATCGGCTGGATAAAAAACTGCCGAATGTCGATTGGTTATTATTTTTAATTTCTCATAAATTACGAAATCACATTAGTTATGTGTGTAAGCATTTAAATTTTATTGGACTTAAATCCATAAAATAATTTGGACTATATTAAATTAAAGATAATAGTCCAGATAAATATCGTGGCTAGTAAATTGGATTAACTCAATATATGTGTATTGGGTTAGTCCATTAAATTGGATTACAAATTAAATAATAAGCCCACTTCATTAGCCCAAGGTCCAAATGGCTATTAGCCCATATTAAAGCCCAGGCTCATGCCACGTGTCAAATGATGTGGCAATCCAAGTCAAAAGAATGAGCCAACAAAATCATGCCATGTGTCAAGTGATGTGGCAATCCAAGACAAGTAAATAAGCCAATGAAATCATGATATGTGTCAAGTGATGTGGCAATCCAAGCCAAATAAATGAGCCAATGAAATCGTATCATGTGTCAAGTGATGTGACAATCCAAGCCAAATAAATGAGCCAACTATATTATGCCAAGTGTCTGGATGGTATTGGTCAGTTCAAACGGACCAATCAAATCGCAGAGTCACACCACTCCCTACAACTATAAATAGAGGTCTTCATAAAGCTAGAAGACACCAGAAGTGATAACAAGAAGCAAGCAGAGAGCTCGTGGATCAAACACCGTAGATTTCTCTACAAGCTACAAGTTCAAGCACTCAAGCTACAAGTTCAAGTTCAAGTTCAAGATTAAGAACGAAGCCAAATCAAATACCAAGGCGTTCAAGATCAAATTACTTGTTCGTGATCAAATCCAAATTCAAGTTCAAGGAGGAGATTCAAGATCAAGCTTTACAAGCCTTTGAATCAAATCAAAATTAAGTTCATCAAGATACTTTACATTCTTGAAGAATTAGAGGAATACCATAGAGATTGTAACACTTTCATTTATTGAAATCAAATACTACATTTGTTACGCAATTTTCCAGTCTTGATTATCTATTTTTCTCGACGCGAAAATTTGTCGTTACAAATTTCTGGCATGCCTAGTGGGACCATCTCTACCTCTTATCTCTTCAAATTACCAAATTTGAAGAACACAGAAATGGATCTTAAGAAAATAAACTTCAAACTCACTACTGCTAAAGCTACGAATTCCAGGTTTTCATCTGATGTGGAAAACTTGTTGGGTGCTACTGTGGAAAGCGTAGGACCTGTCACTAGGAACAAAGCAAACTTGTTGGGACAAAAAGCATTTCAAATGCTGTCTACATCAGTTCCTATCTTTGATATTCAATCATCAAAGGGGGCAAGATCCTTTCCAACTGAATTGGAAGAAGGAGCGAACATTGCTGAAATTGTTGAAAAGACACTGGCTCTACTTAGCCCTTCTAGATCTAAGAATCTAATCACACAGGGCGATGATGATGCCTTGATCACTAGATCTACTCCAAGCACTCCACGTGAGCTGTTCCACTCAAAGTATGGTGTAAGAGAGAATCTCTGCTTTGCTCCACCTTCCACGACAGTTATCCAAGCAATGGTGACTAATACCTCAACTGTTGAAGAACAACTCGCAAATTTAATAAAGGCAATTGAAGGGTTAACGAAGCATATGCAAGATCAAGAAAATCAAATTGTCAAGCTGACAGATAGAGTTGAAAGCATGATGGAGGGAGATTCAAGTCATGCACCTGGAAAGCTCCCAATGATGCAAGATAAGGGAGACTCATCTGCAAGGCAGACAACGGCTCCTAAAGAATTTCAGATTTCATCTGACGGGGTTATTCCTATTGACCAATTGAAAGACTTCATTATGGGAACCATCAAAGTTAAGTACGATGTTGCTGCCAAGTCTTCTCTCGCATATGCAAAGCCATATATTGCGAGAATTGATAGTTTGAAAATGCCTGCAGGTTATCAACCCCCAAAGTTTCAACAATTTGATGGTAAAGGAAATCCAAAAAAACACATTGCACACTTCGTTGAAACTTGTAATAACTCTGGACCTATGTAGATTATCTTGGCAAGCAGTTTGTTCGTTCCTTAAAAGGAAATGCTTTTGATTGGTACACTGATCTCAAGGCTGGTTTCATCGATAGCTGGCAGCAACTTGAACATGAATTTCTCAACCGCTTCTATAGCACAAAGTGAACCGTAAGCATGGTTGAACTCACAAATACGCGTCAATGGAAGGATGAACCAGTTGTCGATTTCATCAATCGATGGAGGAATGCGAGCCTCAACTGTAAAGACAGACTTAGTGAAGCTTCTAAGATAGAAATGCTATCCAAGGAATGCACTGGGGACTTCGCAACATCCTGCAGGGTATCAACCCTAAGTCTTTTGAAGAATTGGCTACACGTGCTCATGATATGTTGTTAAGTATGTCTTCAAGTGGAAATCAAGGGCCACCTGTTTATGAACCTTGCAAAGTGAAGGATAAACAAGAAATAAAGAAAGGAGGCAAGTTTTTGCCGAAGTCTGAGAGCAATGAATCAATGAATGTTAATGCCTCGCCATTAAAGGGTACTACAAAAGTGAGTAAGAAGCAAAGTGTGAAAACAACATTCTTACAGGATAAAGTTGGCTGAAAGTTAACTCTGAAGGAAATGCAAGTGAAAGAATATCCATTCTTGGACTCTGATGTCCCAGAAATTTTTGAAGAACTCAACTCATTGAGTTACCCGAAATGAAGCGGCCAGAGGAAGTTGGAAAGACTAATGATCCAAATTATTGCAAGTACCATCGGTTGATTGGCCACCCTATTGAAAAATGCTTTGTCTTCAAGGAGAAAGTCATGGACTTGGCCGCTGAAGGAAAAATCTTGCTTGAGGATGAGAAATATAGTTCGAATCAAGTCTCTTTCATTTTTGGTTCACTTGATCCAATTGTCCTTTGCAATTTTGTCAAAGTAAACGAATGTGATGACATCCAAACTGCATCATCACCAAATATGATTAAATTTGGTGACATTGAACCTATCACTATGAGCAAACCATTGCTTCCCCCTATGGCATATAAACCGATAGTGGAGGAAAGATCTCAAGAGAAAAGTGAATCATGTGATGATGAAACTAATGATGAAGGTTGGATTCTTATGGCTCGTAGGAAACGCTGCAAAACAAATTCATGAAAGGAGTCAAATAAGCAGTTGACTAGGGTAAAATGGTGAAAAGACCCAAGAAGAAAATGGTAAAGAAGAACTGGAAGAAAGCAAAAATGGCGGAGAATCAATATCAAAGGCTACGTCTTCCAGTGACATTGGAGTAATTCTTGCCAAGCTGGTTACGCCCGCGAGCTTCCTATGAATATATCAAGGCATCATGTTGTAAGACAGATGAAGAAGAGACAAAGAAGGAGGGTCTATCATTGCTGCCACTTCCCTTGCCTGAAAAACGCATTAGGAATTATGAAGAAGTGGACGTTTATGATGCAAAAATCACATTTACTAATGATGATCTTTTGCTTGGTGAAACATACCATAATCGCCCCCTATTTATAGTTGGCTTTGTGTGAGAGCTGTGACAAGAGGAGTTGTTCTAATGGTAAGCAACCCCTACTTCCAACCAAGAGGTTGTGAGTTCGAGTCTCCCCAAGAGCAAGGTGGGAAGTTCTTGGAGGGAAGGATGTTGGGGGTCTATTTGGAAATAGCCTCTCTACCCTAGGATAGGGGTAAGGTCTGCGTACACACTACCCTCCTCAGACCCCACTAAGTGGGATTATACTGGGTTGTTGTTGTTGTTGTTGTTGTTTGTGCGAGAGCAGAGAATAAGTAGAATCTTGATCGATGATGGGTCTGGTGTCAATATTCTCCTAATTCGTACTGTCAAAGAGTTGGCATACCGATTGATGAACTATGTGAAAGTAGTTTGATGATTCAAAGGTTCAATCAAGGGGGGCAAAGAGCTATAGGGGCTATCAAATTGGAAATAAATATGGGAGATTTGCATTCGAGTGCATGGATGCACGTGATTGATGCAAAGACCTCATGGATACACGAGAACAAAGTGGTTTCATCCACCTACCATCGGTGCTTGAAATACTGCAAAGGTGGGGTCGAAAAGAAGATAGTTGCTGACGATAAGCCCTTTACCGAGGCTGAATCACACTTCGCCGATGCAAAATTCTACTTAAAGAATTAAGTCTCAAAAGAGGTTAAGGTTGATGATGTGATGTCGACCAAAAGTGTTATAAAGAAGTTTGATGTCACAACTAGCAAGGAAACGATTACAGTTGAAAAAGATCAGGTGTTTCATGATAGGAACAAGATGAATGAGGCATCTTCAAGTAAAAAAGTGACTCATATTCTTGGTTATGTCCCAAAGGCAAAGAAGATTGAAGATCCATCTTCTGAGCTACAAGGTAAGGTATTAGAAGACTTGACCTTTCCTATCAAGTGAATGGATGCAATTAAGTCGTCAACAAAGTTGCTTAAAGGGTTTGTCAAATCATCAAGCCACAATTTGCTTCTAAATCTAGCACTTCCTACAAAGTGCACAAATGAGGCCTTTGACCCAAACGCCTACAAGTTGTTGGCAAAACATGGATATGATCCCAACGAACCATCCAAGTTGGGAAAGCTCCCGCCTGAAGCTTCAAACCCTACTCAAAAGATGATGATGGAGAAAGGGTACCCACTAAAGCAATCACGTGAAGGATTGGGTTACAAACAACCTCCGCCGATCCCTATCTCTATTATAAGGGCAAGTCGTAACTACATTATTGCTAAAGAAGTGTATATGATGCTTAATAAGAAGCCTTCTGTGTTTGATCAACTTACGAAGCTAAGAACCTCAGTCTTTGATAGGTTGGGACCACTGAAGAAGGAAAACAAGAGTCATGGAAGTGATAGAAGGATTGGAGCACATATCTTCGCTAAAAAGGAGATTTTGACCACGGACTGCCCAAGTCTAATTCCTTCTAGAATGAGGCGAGAGACAAAAATTGCAGTTTCGTGTGGCGAGGTCCTCAAAGCATAGGCTCATACTATAGTCCACACTAAGGAAGAGGAGGAAGATAAAGAAAGTGTGGGGTCATCATATCATATCACCATTCGTGATGAACAAAATGCTTTACCCTACACGAAAATTGAGGAAAAGTTCCTTGATATTCATGTATGTCATCAAATATCTTTCAGTGATGGTGATTCTCAAGAGGATGAAGACGCTAAAGATGCACCACCTGAGCTTGAAAAAGTGGTGAAGACAACGATTGATGGGTCAAAAGAAGTCAATCTCGGAGTAGTTGAAGATCCAAAGCCCACATATGTTAGTGCCTCTCTAACTGGTGATGAAGAGAGAAAATATATTGAGCTACTTAAGGAGTTTAAAGATGTATTTGCTTGGAGCTACAAAGAAATGCCAGGTTTAGAACCCAAGGTGGCTATTCATCATCTTGCTGTCAAACAAGGTGCTCGTCCTGTAAAGCAAGCACAACGTCACTTCAGACTTGAACTGGTTCCCTTGATTGAAACCGAAGTTAACAAGCTTATTGAGGCTGGTTTTGTTCGTGAAGTTAAATATCCTACATGGATTTCAAGTAACATCCCTCTAAGAAAGAAGAATGGCCAAATCCGAGTTTGTGTTGACTTTAGGGACCTAAATAATGCATGTCCTAAGGATGAATTTCCTCTTTTATCCATAAGCTCATGATTGATGCAACAACTGGATATGAGGCGATGTCTTTCATGGATGGTTCATCTGGATATAATCAAATTCGTATGGCACCGAAGGACGAAGAACTTACTGCCTTCTTCACCCCTAATGGTATATACTGCTACAAGGTAATGCCTTTCAGTTTGAAGAATGCTGGTGCTACATATGCCATGCAAAATATTTTTGATGACATGCTTCATAAAAACGTGGATTGTTATGTTGTCAACTTGGTAGTAAAGTCAAGGAAGAAAGATGATCACTTGCAAGATTTGAGGATGGTATTTGAAAGGCTTCAGAGATACCAACTCAGAATAAATCCATTGAAGTGCGTTTTTGGTGTTACTTCTGGGAAGTTCCTCGATTTTATTGTTCGACATCGAGGTATCGAAATTGATCAAGCTAAGGTGGATGCTATTCTAAAAATGCCCAAGCCTAAAGATATTCATGAATTAAAAAGCTTGCAGGGTAAGTTGGCATATCTTAGAAGATCTATTTGGAATCTGGCTGGAAGATACTAACCATTTAGTCGCCTCATGAAGAAAGGGGTTCCTTTTGAATGGGACCACGCTTGCAGAAATTCTTTTGAAAGCATTAAGTCTTATCTGATGAAACCTCCGGTACTGGAAACCCCCACACCTGGAAAGCCATTAATATTATACATTTCAACACAAGAAAGGTCAGTAGGAGCGCTCTCGCTCAAGGAAACAATGAAGGCAAAGAAAATGCCCTTTATTACTTGAGTAGGATGATGATGCCAAATGAGCTCAAGTATTCGCCTATTGAGAAGTTATGTTTGGCACTTGTCTTCTCTATTCAAAAGTTGAAGCATTAATTCCAAGCTCACGTTGTGCGACTCGTCTCAAGCTCGAACCCTATCATGTTTGTCATGTCTAAACCAATCCTAAGTGATCGATTAGTGAGGTGGTACCTGCAGTTTCAACAATTTGAAATTGTGTATGTTCCTCAAAAGGCAGTAAAAGGACAAGCATTATCAGACTTCCTAGATGACCATCTGATTCCAGATGATTAGGAGTTGTCTGATGAATTGCCTGATGAAGATGCAATGGTCATAGAAATTCAGCCTCCTTGGAAGATGTATTTTGATGGCGTTGCACATCGTGAAGGAGTTGGCACTGGAATAGTGTTTATCACTTCTCAAGGAGAAGTTTTGCCCTTTTCTCTCACTCTGACACAACGGTGCTCTAATAATGTTGCTGAATATCAAGCGCTCATACTTGGGCTTGAAATGGTTATGGATATCAAAAAATTGCAATTACAAATTTTTGGAGATTCCAAGTTAGTGATCAATCAGATTTTGGGTAGCTATGAGGTCAAGAAGCCAGAGTTGGTGCCATATCACAAATATGCTCAAAGATTGGTAAGTTGGCTTGGAGAGGTAACTATTCAACATGTGCCGAGAAAGGAAAATAAGAGAGCTGATGCATTAGCAGCCTTAGCTTCTACATTATCTTTGCCTGATCAGTAGTTCCTCCGCCAAATGACTATAAGGAAGAATAAAGCAAAGTTGGGCATATTGCTTCCGTTCTTGAGGTTGAAATTGAAGACTGGCGACAAACATTAATAGATTATCGTTGTTATGGTATTGCTAGAAAATCTGTAAAGGAAAATGGAAATCCGAAGGAGAGCCCCTCGTTTATTTTATTATAAGAATACGCTCTACAGACGATCATTTGATGGAGTCCTCCTACGTTGTTTGGGGACTGACGAATCCCTTCAAGCATTGCAAGAAGCACACTCTGGAGTATGTGGTGTGCATCAATCTGGTCCAAAACTTTATTTCCATATAAAAAGAATGGGGTATTATTGGACACCATTTGGATTACGCTTAGAGGTGTAAAGCTTGCCAATTCCATGCTAACTTCATACATCAACCACCGGAAGTATTACACCCAACTGTTGCTTCTTGGCCATTTGATGCTTGGGGTTTGGATATTGTTGGTCCATTGCCAAAGTCTTCTGGTGGACATCTATACATTTTGGCCGCAACTAATTACTTTTCGAAGGGGGCAGAAGTTGTTTCTCTTAAGAAAGTAAAGAAGGAAAATGTAGCTAACTTCATCCGAGTCAATATTATCTATCGATTTGGCATTCCGCTATATATATTGACGGACAATGGTAAGCCATTTGATAACAAGTTGATGAACAAAATATGTGATCTTTTTGGCTTCAAGCAACGCAATTCCTCCATTTATTATGCTGCAGCCAATGGACTTGCTGAAGCATTTAACAAGACACTCTGCAACTTGTTGAAAAAAGTTGTTTCTAAGTCTAAGAGAGATTGGCATGAAAGGATGGAAGAAGATCTTTGGGCATACAGGACCACATATCGCACACCAACGCAAGTGACTCCTTATTTAATTATTTATGGAGTTGATGCGGTCCTTCCACTTGAGCGTCATATCCCATCGTTGCGGCTAGCCATTCAAGAAGGACTCACCGATGAAGAAAATGCTCGGTTATGCCTTGAAGTATTGGAAGCGCTTGATGAAAAGAGGCTAGAATCTCAACAAAGCCTTGAATGTTATCAAGCTCGCCTATCTCGATCTTTTAACAAAAGGTTACGCCTTAGATCTTTCCAAGTGGGTGACCAAGTTCTTGTGGTCAAAAGGCCTATTATTACCTCTCGTCGATCTGGGGGCAAATACTTTGCTAAGTGGGATGGACCATATATTGTACAAGAGGTATAATCAAGTGGCACTTATAAGATAGTTGACTCAGAAGGTTTGCGGATTGGACCCATCAACGGGAAATTCATGAAGAGATACTATCCTTGAAGAAAACAAATATGCTCCTCAACGTACGAGCCTAAACTGCAAGTTATAATGCTTCTTGATACATGAATATATATTTTTTGTCACGAAGCTCCCCAATTTCGAACTACATCTTTAAGGTGTAAAGTTATTCGAATTCGAGCAAATTCTTCAAGTTGTAAAGCTCTTCAAATTTGGGAAAAGTGCTCGAGTTGCAAAGCTCTTCAAATACGAGCAAAGACTCCAGTCAAAAGCTCTTCAAAGTCGAGCAAGGACTTCAAATTGCAAAGTTTTTCAAATTCGACCCAAACTAAAGCTCTTTAAATTTGGCAAAGTCTTCAAGTTGTAAAGCTCTTCAAATTCGAGCAAAGTTTTCAAGTTGAAAAGTTATTAAACTTTGAGCTAAATCTTCAAGTCACAAAGCTCTTCGAATTCAAGTGGAACTTCAAGTAGCAAAGCTCTTCAAAATTGAGCAAGTCTTAAAGTTGCGAAGCATTTCGAATTATAAGCTAAATCTTCAAATTACAATGCTCCTTAACGCATAGGCATAAACTGCATGTTACTCCTGGCCCGCAAGAGTATAAACTGTGCATGGTCCAAAAAAAAACTCACCCATTTTGAAATACGGAATGACTTCATCCTCTTCACCGAGGTATGTAGGTAGCTTAAAGTTTCATTCTAAGTTCAGTCATATGAGTTCAAAAATATACATTGCCTTGGCATTATTCAAATGAGGTACGATGGAATATAATTCGCTTGATTGACACTTGAAAATTAGGTGGACATGTATTCCTTCGTTGAACTCTCTATCTTATCTTGTTGGGTCAATGGGGGCAAGCCCTCTATGTCAAATTGAGGTCTTTGATGGAATGAATGTAGTTTCTTTAATAAGAAGCTAAATATTCAAGTTGAAAGCTCCAATTCTAAGTCAAGTTGATTTTGTCAAGTCTATTACATCAAAATTTGAAGTATTCAAGCCTGATATGTCTTAAAGTTGCAGTATTCAAGTGCGCCAAATCATCAAATCCATAAAATATTAAAAATAAAGAAGCTCACTCGTTATAAACTACAGAATGACTTGATCCTCTTCACCGAGATTGGTATCTTCAAGACAATTATAGTCTTTAGCAGGCTGCAAAGTTTTTAAGACTGTCATGTCTTTTAGCTGAATTCTTCAAGTTTGCCAAGTCGCCAAGTTGAATTCTTCATATTTTCTATATCATTTATTTGAAGTCTTTGCATGATAAATCTTCAAGTTGAATTTGAGTTAAATTTTTCTAGTCCTCTAAGTCTTCAACTTTCCAAGTCTACCACGTCTTTAAGTTGAATTCTTCAAAAAGGATACATCTTCAAGTTTAACTATTATACATAAATCTTCAAGTTGAATCATCAAGTTAAAGTCTTCAAATCCACTAAGTCTTCAAGTCGAAGTCTTCAAATCTGTCAAATCTTCAAATAGAAGCCTTTAAGTCTGCCATGTCTTCAAGTTGAAATGTAAAAAAAAAATTCTTCGACTGTGAGGTTATCTTTACTAAAGTAGTATCTTTAGAATTGATTTCTTCTTCTACCTGCAAAAAAAAGAGAGGAGAAACATATCTATATAAAGGAGATCATAAAATTACCTGTGAAGATTGAAGTTGAAGAGAAATTCTTGGTGGTCAGCTTTAAAAAAAATAAAAAATAAATCATGATTCATACAATCTCTGATTCATGTATCTCAAAATGAGGACGAGTTTTCATTCCTTTGCGCCAAAAGTTCAAATCTTTTGTTGGTGAAGTAAAATCTTCAAGTTAGATTGTATTATGGACTTTGCTAGTCTTGTCCTTGGACAAAGTATAGTATAAAGCTTAGACGGTGTAATGGTCTTAACCTCGGACAAAGTAAATTCTTCAGCTTGGATGGTTGTCTTCGCTTTTGCAAAATAAATCTTTGGCTCAGATGCTGTAATGGTCTTTGCCTCAGATAAAAAGTAAAATCTTTGGCTTAGATGATGTAATAGTCTTTTCCATAGATAAAGAAAGTCAAGTTTTCAAATAAAGTGAAGTCCTTGGCTTAGACAGTATAATGGTCTATGCATCAGATAAAATGAAGTTAAATCTTCAAACAAGATGAAGTCATTAGCTTAGACAGTGCAATGATCTTCTGTAACGACTCGGTTAGTCATTCTCAGATTTGTAGCCCCTTTTCTCTCATTTCTATATTTTTATATGTTGTTCAGCTGTGTTGAGTTGTATCGAGTTGGTAGGTTTGGGTTTGGAGTAGTTTTGGAGTGAAATGATCACTTAGTCTCTTAGTTAGAAAGCTAAGTTAGAAAAGTCAACCGAAAATTGACTAATGAGTTAATGAATTTGGATCTTGATTTTTATGATTTAGTTAGCTTCGTTGGATGATTTTAGACTTAGAAGTGTGTCCAGAATATAATTTAGAGGTTTGTGGTAGAATTAGTCTTGAATTGACGAAAGTTGGAAGTTTAGAAGTTCTTAGGCTTGAATTCGAGATTGATTTGGTATTTTGGGTGTTCCGGAGGTTTGACTAAGTTCAGGTAGTGATATATGACTTTTTGGAATTATTGGTTGAGGTCCCGAGTGCCTCGGGTGAGTTTTGGATAGGTTTGGGTTGTGTAGTGCTTGTTTTTCTTATGTTTCGACACTGTTTCTTCAAGTATAAATGATATCATATTGAACAAATGAGCTCCGATTTCATTTTTGATTGAAGCATTAGATCTGTATCATAATTACGGACCCGTAGCAAAAAGAATCATTGAATTTGGATATTGTATGAAGATTTTATGGTCATTTTACTAAGAATTAGGTTGCCAGATTTTTCAGTTTAATTAGGAAATTGCCACTGACTGCGTATTTAAAAATCTGCACTATTTGCAAGTATTAAAAACCTACATATCTCATTCATTATAAGGTCAAATTGAGTTATTCAAAAGCCTAACTTGACTAGAATTTCACAAGGAATCTATTGGAGGTATAAAATATGAGTTTCAAAATTTTTTAGCACGAGAAACGAGGCAGAATAGCTGGTAGAAAAATACATAAAACTAGGATTTGTTCATTCGATCATATTTTGAGTTGGGGAACTCGGATTTGTACAATTTTGGAGGCGATTTTCATCATATGGATTGGGGTAAGTGTTATCTACTCGGTTTTGATTATATTTCATGAATTCATCTTCATTTTTAAGATTTGATTGATGATTTCAAAATGAAATTGAAGGAGTTAGGGTTTGAGTTTTGGAGAGTTTTAGGTAGGGATTTGAGGGACCAAACGGAGTCCGATTTTGATAAATTTTATATGGTTAGACTCGGGAGAGGATGAGGGTTTTGATTCTGCCATTTTTTACTGATTTCGAGATATGGGATCGAGGGTCGGGTTTTGGCCAGTTTCGGATTTTTGGCCTATTTTTGTAGTTTTATTGTGTAATTCGATTCTTTAGACTATGTTGATAGTAGTATTCTCATTTTGGTTAGATTTGAAGCTTTTGAAGATCGAGTCGAGGGACGAGGACATCCCGAAGTAGGATTTTATGCGGTTGAGGTAAGTAACAGTTTTAACTCTGGCTTTGATGGTATAAACCCGGAGAAATTGATATCATGTGATTGTTTGGTGGTGATACCCATGCTAGGTGACGGGCGTGTGTGTTTGCACCATGAGGGATTGAGACTTGGCCCGTCCCGTGAGGTGTGAGGCCTAATAGCTATTACCTGTGGTTATGTGTTTACTTGTTGTTGAACTTGTTTGCCTTCATGTTAGAGATCATGCTTAGGCTTTGCTCATGCTCACATTATTTGTAATCAGTCATAGAAATTATTGTACATGTTTATCTCAGTCTCTATTATTTGCTAATATGTTGTGATACTTGATGTGGGTTGCGTCCCCTTATTTGTTGATGATAGTGAGACTGGTGAGGTATATGATTGAGTAAGACCGATGGCATGGTTTTGAGGATATTAATACCATAGCGCATGATTTGTCCGCATAGCACATGAGTTGACCGTGCGGGTCCAGGTATTGATACCATAGCGGGTGAGTTGTCCGTGTAGGACGTGAGTTGACCATGCGGATCCAGGTATTGATATGATGGCACGTGAGTTGTCCGTGTTTAGCGCTTGGGCTTTGGGAGCCCCTTCGGAGTCTGTACACACCCCCAGTGAGCGCAGAGTGTTGAGCGTTGAGTGTTGAGTGTGGAGTTCTGAGTGCGAGTGCTGAGTGATGGAGTGACATTGCTGTGAGGTTGCATTTACTTTTGTTGTTGCTGCATTTACCTGTTAACTTATTTGTGGTATTTGTTGGTTTTATGGAATTTACCTGTTTATTCATGTTTATTGTAAATTATTAAAATAAATAATTGGACTATTTTCCTTAGCTCGTCACTATGTAACGACCCAGCCGGTCATTTTTGGAATTCACGCCCCGATCCCCCATTAACTTCTTTCCCTAGTTCATTTCTGCTATTTTGTTTTGCCGGGACATTCGGTATTAGGATTCGGAGTGTTTTCGGACACTTAGTCCCTAAATGAGAGTTTAAGAGTTGAAATATGGTCCGTATTTGGAACAGTGTGAAGGCGAACTTGGAATGGAAATTCGATGGTTCCGTTAGCTCCGTTAGGTGATTTCGGGGTTGGGAGCGTGTTCGGAATGTTATTTGGAGGTCCGTAGCTCTTTTAGGTTTAAAATGCCAAAGTTTGAATTTTTGAAGTTTCCGGTACGATAGTGAGTTTTTGATCCGAGAGTCGGATTTGAATTCCGGAAGTTGCTGTAGCTCCGTCATGTCATTTGGGATGTGTGTGCAAAATTTCAGATCATTTGGACAAAGTTTGGATAGGTTTTTGATCCAAAGTGTGTTTGATTAGAATTTGAAGTTCCTAGGCTTGAATCTTGGCTTAAATCGTGTTCCCGGCATTGTTTTGGGTGATTTAAGGATTGGTACAAGTTTGAATGAGGTTATGGGTTATGTCTGTAGGATTGGTT
>MU699799.1:79886-89986 GCA_026770625.1 Nicotiana glauca | reverse complement strand
ACAAATTACTGTAACAAAAATTATTTATTTTGATTTTGGAATTCTTTACTTGGGGTAAAAATCACGTGCTCACAGTTGATACACCTTCTACAGTTCCCTCATCTTCCTAGTGATAAATTTAAACTGTTTGAATTCTCTTTTGCAGGTACCTTTTTGGAAAATTATGTTTAAAATCCTTGGTTTCGTTTGAGGGTTTATTTTGGAAACACAAGTCCCCAGACCTTTTATGGGGAAATTGTATAAATAATTTGCAGCTCTATGACTAAGTTTTTACTTAGTCTTAAGCTTTTTAATATTTTAGAAGTTTTCTCATTATTATCTTGAACTTCTATTTAATTTATTCTCTCCTTTATTTATAAGGACTTAATAGAATAATCTGCATTTTTATTCTTTAGAAAATGCTTCTGTTAACTTCATGAATAAGTAAATTAAACATGAATTTTATAAAAGATGGACCTTTTATATTCGACACTTAATGAAGAAGACGTCTCAACTTCATAATGGTGTTAACATACGATGAAAGAAATAGGAATACACATACTTTTTTGAAATAACTTCTGACAAGTTTTTATTCTAACTTTGTCTAGTTTTGAATAACACTTTACATGTATTTGGATTACATCTATGACTTTCTCATAACTATTTTTCTTGTAACAAATTTTTTTAAAAAGAAAAAATAATAAATACGAGGTTTTTCTTTATAATCCGTTTCAGTACATAGCCTTTACCCTAATTATAATAAAGTTTTCTTTGGCCTTAGCTCGTGACTTCTGAATTTTCTGCACTTGTCTTATTCTTTGAGTGAACTTTTCAGCCTTAATTTTTGATTTTTCTCAATCTTCTTTGCCCTTATATACATGCCTATGCCTGTGCATATTATGTAGTCCCCCAAGTATTTGAGTATTGAAATATGAAGCCTCGAGCACTTGATTATTCTTCTCATTTGGTCCTTTCCCTAAAAAAAGGAAAAATATATGGGACTCGGAGGTGCGATTATAGATGAAGACTGCTTAACCCCTTTGAATTTATATCAGAATATTTGTAACACGTGCCTTGCAGGTCGTGACTCATCATTTAGTACGGGCTAGCTTTTTGCCTATCATCTAAAGCCGTTAGTAAAATTCCAACAATTCAAAAATAGAATTTTAAATTATAGATACCTGACCATGGGTATTCCTTAGAAGTAATATCTCTTCAAGTGAACAACATTCCAATGTGAATGTAGTATCTTGCCATCCATTGTTTCCAGTTCGTTTGCTCCTTTACCTGCAATACCATGAATTCTATAGGGTCCTTCCCATGTAAGACTTAATTTACCTGCGTTAGCTACCTTCGTGGATTGAAAAATCTTTTTAATCACGAAGTCCCTAATTTTAAAGAATCTGAGGCGTGCTTTCCTGTTGTAGTACCGTTCTATAACTTGCTTCTGTGCTGTCATTCTTATCAATGTAGCTTCCCTTCTTCCTTCAAGTAAATCTAGATTTACACGCATTTCTTCGTCATTAGACTCTTCTGTTGTGAGTGCAAGCCTTGTACTTGGCTCTCCTATCTCAACAGAAATTAAAGCTTTTTCTCCATAAACTAATAAAAATGGTGTTTCTCTCGTACTTGTTTTTGTTGTTGTGCGATATGCCCATAAAACACCAGGTAGCACTTCTGGCCAATTTCCCTTTGACTCTTCTAAACGTTTCTTTAAATTATTGATAATGATTTTATTTATTGATTCTGCTTACCCATTACCCATCGGATGATAAGGTGTATATGTAATCCTTTTAATCTGCCAATTTTAAAAAAATTCCGTGATTTGAGTTCCTATAAACTAAGGACCATTATCACACACGATCTCCTTTGGTACACCGAATCGGCATATGCTATTCCGCCAAATGAAATCTTTAACTTCCTTTTCTCGTAGAGCTGTTTGAATGCTCCTGCTTCTACCCATTTAGTAAAATAACCAGTGAGTAGGAGCAAAAATTTTACCTGCCCTTTTGCTTGTGGTAATGGACCCACGATATCCAATCCCCATTGTGAGCAGCTAATTTTTTACCATGTTTGAATTTATTCTCACTTTTCCCACTCACTTCCTACTTCCTCCACTTTCTCCACTCACTACCCACTTTTCCCACTTTTCCCACTTTCCCCACTTTCCTCACTCTCCCCAAAAATATTACCTACACTTCAACTTTACCCAGCGGATTCCTTCTTCTTAAAAATATAGCAGCATCCAAAAACTCCTTTGGATTCTGGACTCTACTGCCTTCCCTCACCTTTAATTTTGGTTTAATCTCATCTCTTTCACTTGGCCAGATAATTAAGATAAAGAGAACCAAAAGCTCTCACCTCTCATTGTTTTTGAAGGGTTGCTTCCTCTTTTTGCTCAAATAGTTGTCGCCACTATCGTCTTCTCCGACGAGTTGGCAGGCTGGTAGCCATGCTTAGCCATTGACCACCTCTCTCTCATCCCTCATCCCAACTCTCATACCATAGACTAAAACAACCCCTCAGCTGCAGCAGAAACAGTTCAAAACAACCACCCTACCCCCTGAAACTTCATCTTCTTCAACCCCTCAATCCGTTTCTGATCTTCTTCACCATTAAAATCAGTCTGAAAATCTCCATTAACATAGCTTTAAAACCAGTTTCGTCACCCCAAGATCTAGTCCCAAACAACCTCCAAACCAAGCCTCAAAACATGCCTCAAACTCCAGCTAAAAAGGAAAGTCTCAACGCTGCCGCAGAATCACCAAAATTACAGTCAAAAGCGGCCTAAAAACAGTCCAAAAATCCACAAAATTGTCGTCCTTCACCCCAACAAGCACTCCTTCATACTGCTTCAACTGCTACAGAGTGAGCCGAGTACGAGTTGAGATAGTCGAGTAGGTAACCATGTTCCGGTCGAGGTCGCTGGCTCGAAGTTCCGTTGGAATTTTTCTTCCGGTCCGTTTGTTGTTTGATTTTATTTGTGCTCTGGAAGAATGAATATTGAGGTGTATCCATTTCATGAATAAGTTTTTCTTCTCAATTTATTGACAGAATTTCCATATCAAAGGTTTTTTTCCTTTAATCTATATTGATTCATTTCCTTTAATCCATCATTTTCCTTACATGAAGTTTTCTGTTGTCTTTAGTTTTTGGTTTAAATATTTTATTATGTGATTTTGTTTGTTTTCTGCATATCAGTTTTATTAGCAATTAAAGAAGTAGAAATTATCTCTGTATGTGTTGTTTGCTGGGTCAAATGAGAAAGTAACAAAGTTAGTAGAATGAGATTGGTGGTTGAAGTATTTGTGTTCAATTTTTCTCAAATTAGGATTAGGGGAGGAACAACTTAACTCTTCATATTTTGGATTGTGAATTGGATTTTCTGCAATCTGAAAATTGTGATTTCTTGAATTGCTTTGACTATTAAGTGGCCATCGAATTGAATTAGGCAAAAAGAATTTTATATGGTTAGGTTTTAATTTTAGATAATGGGTCTAATATATTATTTTCGTTTGATTCAATCCAATAAGAACTATAATTTTGTCAACTTGTTAAGAATGTAATGAACTCATACGGTTTTTTTTCACAATAATTATTTATCCATAAATCCATGAGTCTCTCGATAAGCCTGAGACTTAAGAAAAAAATAATTTTTGAATATTCGTAGAAAGGCCTTTAGGCGCATTATAATAAAAATTATCATAGCTACGGGTACGGTTCTCGTGACGTAGTTTGTGATGCTTAATTTCTAAAAAATTTGAGGGGTATATTTATGTAACCCGGCCACAATTTAATCTTGTTAATAAAATAAACATGTTGTGGATCATGGGTACAGTTTCCGTGACATGATTCGCGATATGTAATTAAATAATTAGTTGTATGACAATTAGATTATTAAAAGCGGCTTAGAAGGAATAACATGCACATATGTTTCAAAGATATTTTAAAATCAATAAATAGGCCAATAATAGCAATTGAGCGACCGTGCTAAAACCACGGAATCCGAGGATGCCTAACACCTTCTCCCATGTTAAAAGAATTCCTTACCCGAATTTATGTGTTCGCGGATTGTAAAACAGAGTCAATCTTTCCTCGATTCGGGATTTGAACCGGTGACTTGGGACACCATAAATTATCCCAAGTGTCGACTCTGAGTATCTAAATAATCCCGTTTCGATTGTCACTTATATTGGAAAAAACTCCCTTACACCCGGAAGGGGTGTAGGAAAAAGGAGTTGTGACAGCTCTGGCGACTCTGCTGGGGAACGGAACCCAGAATTTCTTGTTCAGGATTCAGAGTTCGAGCTTAGAATAATTATTATATTTGGCTTTATTTTTATCTAATTTTTTACATATTTGGGCCTAATGTGCTAAGTGCTGCTTTTTACTGCTTTGATGTTATCTGAATTGTATATAAATTGCTACGAAACCCTTCTCTTCTCATCTTTGGGGATGTGTACGCTGGCGTGACTCCCTATTCAGTTAGTGTCATACCTTGAAATAAGAAAGAGGTTCGGACAAGTTACGAAGCCGGATGGCCTTTTGGTTTTCGGTACGTAGCCCCCTCCTCAACTCGAGTTGTCCACTCGGGTGCACAGGTCTAGAACAATATACCTAGGTTTTATACTTAGAATAACTCAGTCTCATGCCGGATCCCTAGTAGGAACGCTTGTTTGCATCATATGCATTTGACTTTGGGAACTCAACACAGGGGTTGGGTCCGTCTAGGACAGGTGTGCCCCAAAAATAAAAGACCATCCTGATACATCCTATGTGCTACATGTTGTAATTTTTTAGGGTAAAGGGTCATTTGGCGGACCAATAATAGCTGAGGGCAAATAAAAAAGAAGAAAAAAGAAAAGAAAAAGATAGGTTGAAGCGTGAATATAAAGCAAGTAGGGTCCAGTTATGTTTTCTGTCATATTTTTGTTAAGAAAAGACAAAAAAAAACATGAAAAATAAAAAAAAAATCCAAAAAGAGTTTTACATGTTTCATCATTTTTCAAAATAAAAGACAAAAAAAATTAATTTTCTCTAAATTAGTTATTTTTTTAATTCTCGCCCGTATCCAATTTGCCCGAACTACGCATACCTGATTCTCGTCTTTCGGGGCGTGATACGTAGGCAACCCACATAGGGTTCGGTCCTCTTAGTAAATCTTAGGTTCTTAGCTTTGCGGGGTCTTAGCCAAATTTTGCACTTCTAGCCATCTTTTGGCCACATAAGTTATTTTGCAAAAATAGCCTCAATCATGTCTTGCATGTGTCTAATAGGGAGTGTTATTATCTCACATAGTATTGGTTAAAAAATTTTCATACAGGTGTGGATTTACTTACCATACTTTGAGCATGACAAACATCCCGGGACCATCCAGTCAGGATCAAGAGTTGCTTAAGAAGATGTTTTTTTTTAAATTTGTTTTTTATTGTTTTGAATCTTTTTTTTATGTCGTATTTTACCTTCTAGTTTTGTACAGTAATGTCGATTTTCTTGTTATCGTATTTTCTATTTTGTATTTGAAAAAGTGTGTTATAACTTAAAAATCCAAAAAATAGGTTTTGAGTTTTATATTTCCGTTAGAATTTTTCTTTAGAATACTAATTCTAGAAATTAAAAAAAAAAATCTTTTGAGGTGGTTTTCCTTTAGGAAGTTAATATCTAGAAGTCAAAATACAAAATTAATTTTATATTTTCTTTAGTACATTAAGATTAAAAATTCAAAAAAAAAGAATATCTTTTAATACATCCTTAAAAAGTTTTCTTTAAGATATTAATTCCAAAAATCCTAAAAGATTTTCTTTTGAAGTTCTTCTTGGGAAATTAATGAAAAATGCATAGAAAAAAAAACTCTTTTTATTTTACTAGAACTTTAGGACATTGTACATAGAAGGAAAAATAATATATTTTATCTTTGGTTTATTTTCAGAGCTTCTCCCTTAGGTAATCAAAACTGAAATCCAAAAGCATTTTTTATCTTTTTCATTTCTCTGGTTGAAATTTTCTTTTAGGATATCAAATGAAAATTCAAAATATTTTTTTTAGTTCATCCTTTACATTTCCTTCCTTAAAAAAATTAAAAAATATTTTTTTCTTGTAGGGGTTTTTCCTTAATAATTTCTCATTAGAGTACTCAATTAAGGAAAAAAAAGAACGTTAGTTTGTTTCCTTTATTCCCGATCCTCCAGAAATACGCAAAGATATGATTCATGCGGCGTCATGATACGTAGGCAACCTACATATGGTTCGATCAAATTATTTTTTAATTATTAAATCTATAAAAAGAAAAAGAAAAAAAATGAAAAAATAAAGAAAGAAGAATAAAAAAAAGGGTAAAATTATGGGATGTGAGAAATGAGAAGAAAGAAAAGAGTGATAATTAGTAAAAAAGGGAAAGAAAATGAGCAAGGAAGTGCTAGAAAAGCAAAGAAAAGAGAGGATTGAAATAAAAAATTGGGATGATGCCAAGTGACCTTGTGGCCCTCGAAGTCATTTTGAACCGTTAATTGTTGCTAGGTGCATTGCACACAATGTGATATTTGCAGTTGTTAAATGCCCTAACGCTAACGTGATGACCTTAGTTTATTCTTTTTGTTATCCCCATTGAGCAGAAGGGTGGTTGGTTTGTGGTTCTTAAGGTGACTCATCCATACAACACAAGGTCAAAAAGTAGGTAGTCATGACTGGCAAAGAGTTGGACAGAAGGGTTATTGATCCGTCTAAGGGAATTGTTGAATCAGAATCTGAGTTGAAAGAAGAGGTCCAAAGGGTGAAACAGCAGATGGCAGAAATGTATCAGTCTTGGATCAGGGGGTATCCTCCACTTTCATTCCCCACTAACTACACTGAAAACCCTGCAACTATCCCATCACTATCACAAATCCAGATTCCCATTGCTGCTGATATCTCCCTACGACCTTTTCACACTCTACCCGCCAAAACCACCTCATATCCCGCTCCTTTGGCCACTCATGCTTTTGTAGCTCCTCTTCTAGCTACTTTTTCTCGATCCTCTAATGAGATTGTGCTCAAAGTCCCTGATACCCAACACTGTGCTCCAGAACCAACTTCAAGGGCTCGGTTCCATACTCTCACGCTCCTTATTTTGAGCCTCCCGGTGAGATTGCAAAGCCTGCTAAGATAGTGGAGCAATATGAGATATCCAGGAAGGTGAAAATCTTAGAGCAGTCTTTAAGAAACATGCAAAGGATGGGGAGCCAGATGAGCGTGGCTTACAAAGACTTGTAATTGTTTCTCGACATCCAACTACCTGCTAGTTCAAAGATGCTGAAGTTTGATTTGTATGATGGACATGGAGATCCTGTGGCCCATTTGAGAGGTTACTGCAGTAAGATGAGAGGCGCTGGTGGGAAGGACAAATTATTGATGGCATATTTCAATCAGAGTCTGAGTGGGGCATCTCTGGAGTGGTACACCCGCCAAAATGCTAACAGGTGGTACACGTGGGACGATATGGCTCAGGCCTTTGCCAGGCACTTTCAGTACAATATAGAAACTGTCCCGGATCGCATGTCCCTCGCCAAGATGGAAAAGAAACCTAATGAAAGCTTTAGGGAATACGGGCTCAGATGGAGAGAGCAAGTAACCAGAGTCAATCCCCCAATGGAAGAAAAAGCGATGGTCAAGTACTTTCTTCAAGCTCAAGAGCCAACTTACTTTGGGCATTTGATCACGGTTGTGGGTAGGCCTTTTAATGACGTGGTAAAAATGGGAGAAATGGTAGAAGATGGGCTGAAGTCTAGCAAGATCATGAGTTGTTCTGCTTTAAAAGCCACAACACAAGCTATTCAGAACGACATAGGAAGCTTGTTAGGTCAGAAGGAACATGATGATATTGCCATGGTTGTCTGAGGATCAGGACATAGTCCAAAGGGTTCGCCTCACCAATATACCCAGCCTCAACCCCAACCCCAAACCTATCCTCGAGCTCTACATAATCTACCTCAGTATTATCCTCCGAACAATGTCCGGTCATCTGTCCAACCACCAGGCCACTACCTATGGCGAGTGCCAGCACTGCATAATGCATTCTTGCCTTCACAACATTTTCGAGCACCCAACAACCCTAGAAAACAAGGGCGGGGAGGGGAACAAAGGCAAAGAAATAGTTTCACGCCAATTGGGGGAGTCCTACACAAGCTTGTTTGAAAAGTTAAAGCATTCTGTCCAGATTTAGCCACTTCTCGGCTATACTCCAGACCCATATGAAAATTTTGATCATACTGTACGATGCATGTACCACTCTAATGTCCAAAGGAATAGCATTGAAGACTGTCGTTCTTTGAAAAGGGAAATAGAAAGAATGATTCAAGAAGGGGCAATTGTGATCAATGACAGTGACACGGAGCATGTGAATCCTCTTGGGAACTTGCGAACTGAAGTTAATGATATTGAAGTTGTTAATGGTCTTGGAAATATTGATGTGGAACCTAGTAGCTAAGATGCCGTGCTTGGTAATCGGAAAGACGCTCCATCTCTTGGCTAGCTGGAGAGGAGTCTTGGTGGTTTATTTTGTTATCATTTCTGTTGTCCGAGTTATTTTCAGGGTTGTAATCCGGATATTGTCTTGTGACTCAAACCCTTATATCCTTTTATTTTGCCTAGTTTGTTTAGTCATAGTAGCTCGTTTAGAGTTGTCTAGGTTTGTTCCAGGGTGGTAACCCCATTTTAGTTTGCTTGTTTTGTTGTTCAAACCCTTTCACCATCTGTCTAATGCAACTTTCTATTTTCTGTTATTCATTTTTGTTTAGTTCTCTTTTCCTTTTATAGTTCTTTTCTTGTTGACTCTAGTGACATGACATGCACTTGTAATTCTCAGCTTGGTCTTAAAAGTTAGTTTAGTCATGAAGCAAAGAAACAATTTTGAAGATGATAGGGACATTTGAGGGAAATAAGTAAAGGAATTTTGAGATCACTTCAAGCCCGAATTGTGTGAAACTGAGGCAGATAGAACATAAAGAAACACTATTGAAATGCATCATGCCACATCGGGTTGAAGCTAAAGGCAAGTTTGCCCCAAGTTGACAGAGGCCGTTCGTGGTAACGAGAGTGTTGTCCAATGGTGCTTTGTATTTAACTGATGTAGAAGGCAAATGTGTGGATTTGGTTATCAATTCCGATGCAGTCAAAAGATATTATGTATGAGTTCTTTGGTTTGTTTAATTGTGTTATTTGTATTTGGCATGATTTGAAGATTGGAATAATGAAGGCATTTTATTCTGATATCTAAAAACTTTATCCTTTGTTAACCCTTTGAGCCTTATTTATTTTCTTTCATATCCCCTTTTAGAATCAGAAGCATAGTTTAGAAATATGATACAGCAAAAAAAAAGAAAAGAAAAAAAGAAAAAAGTAAAGAAAAGAAAAGAAAAGAAAAAAAAGAGAAAAAAGAAGAGATAAAAGTACAAAAACAAAGTAATTCCTATGTCATGAACTACGTTCGACCTGATTCCTTTTAAGGATACGTAGGCAGCCTCACGGTTCAGTCCAGTCAAAATAAAAATCCAAAAGCCCCCAAGCAAAGAAACGGGGGCAGAAGTTATGGTTATGTAAAAGATATGATTCCAAAAGTTGTAAGTTTGAACCCATTCAAGTTGTTTTGATCCTTCGTGATACCCTTTCTTTCTAAACTCATCCAAAAGCCCACATTACGGTCCAAAGAAAGACCTTCCGACCAGTCTTCGAGAGATGCCAAGTCGAGCAAGTAGAGGTGATTCATATTAGGGGCAACACTCCGTCCTACACAAGGAAAACAAAAATGAGAGAGTCTTATTGGTGAAAACCTTCACAGGCACCATAGGGCGACGGTAAGTTGAGAGAAAGAGCAAAATGAGTGAGGCTTGATGGTGAAGACCCTTTGGGCACCACAAGTCGAATAAGGATCGTGAATCAGATAAGATAATCAGAGCATTGAAGCCCAGTTTCAGTGGAGAAGTACAACAAGAGTTGAACATTAGACTGGCTTGACAGATTAGGCCACTTAATCCAAAGGTAAGGCTGTATGGTGGGCTGGGCCGGGGCCGGGACCGGACCGGGCCCGCGGTCTAAACGGTCTAAACGGGCCTGGCGAGCCGGTCCTAGCGGTCCTGGGCCCAGTGGTC
>MU699799.1:66153-77262 GCA_026770625.1 Nicotiana glauca | reverse complement strand
AAAAAAAAAAACCTCGGACATAAAAAAGCCCGTTAGGCCCGCTAAGCCCACGAGACCGGCCCGTTTAGCCCAGGACCATCTGGGCTTAGGCCCGTCACGGGCCGGTTCCACCCAGCAGGCCCACGAAGCCCGGGACCGCCCGAGCCCGGGACCGCCAGGCCCGGGACCGCCAGGCCCGGCCCGTTTGGCCCATTTAGGCCCGGGACCGCCAAAAATACAGCCTTATCCAAAGGTGCATGTCATGGTCATTAGAATTGGTATCCACATCTGATAAGTTTCTACTTTGTAGTTTTCCTGTTAGGGATCATCTATTTCTGATGTCCTTTACTCTATTCTTTTTGTTTTGTTTACTCCCTCTTCTTGAGTCTGTTTGGTGAAAACAAGTGAGAAATGACTTCAAAATCTGCTACCAGCTTTCCAATTGCACAAAGCGGAGACTGCTTAGCACATCAAAGCGATATAAGTCAAGAAAGAGTAGTATACGCACTGAATGGATAACCATCGGTGTGATTTGGGATTCATGAGAAATGCAAAAGTTCGGTAAATGGCAATTCATGAGCACAATACAATAGATGAAGATTATTGGGTTTGAACGGATCAGAGGTGTTGTCTGTGATAAGGGTAACAGAGAAAGTGTTTAGTAAATGAACAAGCAATGTCTTTCAAGTTGAAATTAAAGTTATAATGGCAAGTGAAGGAGCAATCGCCGCAAAGTCACGGCCATAAACTAACCACCATGTTTAAACTCACAGGTTTTCTTTGTCTGAAGCAGGGACGGAAGTTATGTTCATATCAAAGCTTGGAAGCTTGAAATTTTCAGGTGTAATGACCAAATTCTACTTACGCAAAGGCTATTGAGAAGATCACACATTACCCCTAGGAGACGCACTTCCTAGTCTAAGTTTGTCTAGTTATATTTTGTTGTAGGAGACGCACTTCCTAAATTGATATTTTATCTTTAGGAGACACACTTCCTAGTTTGGATAATATTTGTTTTATTCACTAAAGTTTTCACCCCTAGGAGATGCACTTCCTAGTCTTGGTCATTTAAATTCACCCTTAGGAGATGCGCGTCCTAGTTGGAGTCATTAAAATTTTACCCTTTAGGAGACGCACTTCCTAGTAGGGATCTTTCAGATTATACTTTTTAGGAGACGCACTTCCTAGTCTTGGTCATTTAAATTCATTCCTAGGAGACGCACTTCCTAGTTTAAGTCATTGATGTTTCACCCCTGGGATACACACTTCTTAGTCTGGGTCTTTTAGGCTATATTGTTTAGGAGACGCACTTCCTAAATTGAGATCTTATACCTAGGACGCACTTCCTAGTTTGGTTCATTCAAGCTTTACCCTTAGGAGACGCACTTCCTAAATTGAGATTTTACCACTGGGAGACTCACTTTCTATTTGGTTTATTTAAGTTCATTCCTAGGAGACACACTTCTTAGTCTGGGTCTTTCGAGTTATATTTTGTTTTAGGAGACGCACTTCCTAAATTGAGATTTTACCCCTAGGAGAAGCACTTCCTAGTCTGGGTCTTTCCGGATACACCTAAAGGAGACGCACTTTCTAAATTGAGAGTTCATTCATAGGAGACGTGCTTCCTAGTTTGAGCCATTGATGTTTCACCCATAGGAGACGCACTTCCTAAATTGAGAGTTCATTCATAGCAGACGCACTTCCTAGTTTTAGTCATTGAAGTTACACCTTTAGGAGACGCACTTCATAAATTGAGAGTTCATTCATAGGAGACACACTTTCTAAATTGAGATTTCACCCCTAAGAGACGCACTTCCTCGTTTGTGTCATTTAAGTTCGCCCCAAGAGACACACTTCCTAGTCTAGTTCACTAGAGTTTTACCTGTAGGAGACGCACTTCCTAATCAAGGTCTTTCAAATTATTCTTTTAGGAGACGCACTTCCTAGTTTGGTTCATTCAGGTTTTATTTTTAGCAAATGCATTTGCTGGTCAAAGTTTTTTGGTTTTACTCATAGGAGACGCACATCCTAGTCTAGTCTCTAGTTTACTCTCATCATCGCATCAATAGTATAAGTGGTTTACAATTTTTCTAACAACTCAAAAATCTTCCTAGTGCAAATTGGGGCAGAAAATTTCACTTATTTTATTTGTTTTGATTGCAGGCACCCACATGGAAAACAAGGGAACACAGCTTTTTCAGCAATCAGGCGCCCACCTGGAGAACAAGGAAAGAAAGTTCAAGTTTCAAGGGAAAACAATTCAAGTTTTAGAGGAAAGTAATACAATTCAAATGTTGGTAATCAAGAGTCCACCTGGAGAACAAAGGGAAAGCAGCAATGTTCAAGGGTTGACGACTCAAGTTCAGCAATCAGGCACCCACTTGGAAAACAAAGGGAAAACAATTAAAGTTTCAGAGGAAAGGAAGACGGTTCAAGTTCAGCAACCAGGTGCCCACCTGGAGAACAAAGGGAAAGAGGCAATGTTCAGAGGAAGACGGCTCAAGTTCAGCAATCAGGCGTCCACCCGGAGAACAAGGAAAATAGTTCAAGTTTCAGGGAAAAATAGCTCAAGTATTGGCAATCAGGCGCCTGCCTGGAGAATAAGGAAATTCACTTCAGAATGCACTTCAAGCCAGCAACAGGAGAAGCTCGCGGTAAGAATGCGAGTCAATAGTCCGAGATGACCAACAGAAGTTAGCCACAGTCCAGAATAAAAAAATAAAAAAAAATCCAAATGCAAAAGTTGATAAAAGATGTGAACTGCTCAAGACATGGCTGAAATCACAAGCATGGTGTGTCCGGTTTTGATCCGAAAAGCTAAAGAAGAACGAGCTAGCACCTGCAGCTAACAAGCGCCAAGGTTCAAATCTAAAGTCTGTATGAAGAACCATTCAAGACTCAAGATCAAGCTTCAGAAGACTTATAGATAGGAATCTTGTAACTCATAGTTGACAGATTTAGCTAGTCTTTTTCATGTTTTGATTTTTGATGTAATAACAGGACCGCGGACCGGAACCTTGACGGAATGGCACCTCGTTCGGCTCTCCACCTCGGTACTCCATCACCTCATTCGCTTCTAAATTATACGTAGCATGATTCCCCTATAACCCTGGATATATAGGTTGTCCAAAACAATGACTCGGTTGCACCCTTTCCTTTGTTTATTTTCCCTTTTTTAAAAAGGATTTGTTCAAAAATTAGTCACACGGCTTACCTTATCTTTGCTTGAAAACTCTTCATGTTTCCAAGCAAAGAGGGGCAGCTGTGAGCAGCTAATTTTTTACCATCTTTGAATTTATTCTCACTTTTACCACTAACTTCCCACTTCCTCCGCTTTCTCCCCTCACTACCCACTTTCCCTACTTTTTCCACTCATGTTTCCCACTTTCCCTACTCATGTTCCCCACTCTCTCCAAAAATATTACCTATACTTCAACTTCACCTAGGGGACTCCTTCTTCTTAAAAATATAGCAGCAGCCAAAAACTCCTTTGGATTCTAGACTCTACTGCCTTCCCTCACCATTAATTTTGGTTTAATCTCATCTCTTTCACTTGGCCAGACAATTAAGACAAAGAGAACCAAAAGCTCTCACCTCTCATTGTTTTCAAAGGGCTGCTTCCTATTTTCGCTCAAATGGTGTCGCCACCGTCGTCTTCTCTGGCGAGTTGGTGGGCTGGTAGCCATGCTTATCTATTGACCACCTCTCTCTCCTCCCTCATCCCAACTCTCATACTATAGCCTAAAACAGCCCCTCAGCTGCGGCAAAAACAGTTCAAAACGACCACCCCACCCCATGAAACTTCATCTTCTTCAACCCCCCCAGTCCGTTTTCTGATCTTCTTCACCATTAAAATCAGTCCAAAAATCTCCATTAACAAAGCTTTAAAACCAGTTTCGTCACCCCAAGATCTATTCCCAAACAACCTCCAAACCAAGCCTCAAAACAGGCCTCAAACTCCAGCTAACGCTGCCGCAGAATCACCAAAAATGCAGTCAAAAGCGGCCTAAAAATAGTCCAAAAACCTCCGCAAAACTGTCGTCCTTCACCCCAGTGAGCAGTCCTCCATACTTCTTCAACTGCTATAGAGCGAGCCAAGTTCGAGTCGAGATAGTCGAGTAGGTAACCATGTTCCAGTCGAGGTCGCTGGCTCGAAGTTTCGTTGGAATTTTTCTTCCGGTCCGTTTGTTGTTTGGTTTCGTTTGTGCTCTGGAAGAATGAATATTGAGGTGTATCCATTTCATGAAGAGTTTGTCTTCTTAATTTATTGACAAAATTTCCATATCAAAGGTTCTTTTCCTTTAATCTATCTTGATTCATTTCCTTTAATCCATCATTTTCCTTACATGAAGGTTTCTGTTGTCTTTAGTTTTTGGTTTAAATATTTTATTATGTGATTTTGTTTGCTTTCTGCATATCAGTTTTATTAGCAATTAAAGAAGTAGAAATTATCTCTGTATGTGTTGTTTGCTGGGTTAAATAAGAAAGTAACAAAGTTAGTAGAATGAGATTGGTGGCTGAAGTATTTGTGTTCAATTTTTCTCAAATTAGGATTAGGGGAGGAACAACTTAACTCTTCATATTTTGGATTGTGAATTGGATTTTCTGCAATCTGAAAATTGTGATTGCTTGAATTGCTTTGACTATTAAGTGGCCATCGAATTGAATTAGGCAAGAAGAATTTTAGCTGGTAAGGTTTTAATTTTAGATAATGGGTCTAATATATTATTTTCGTTTGATTCAATCCAATAAGAACTATAATTTTGTCAACTTGTTAAGAATGTAATGAACTCATACGTTTTTTTTTTTCACAACAATTCTTTACCCATAAATCCACGAGCCTCTCGATAAACCTGAGACTTAAGAAAAAAAAATATTTTTTGAATATTCGTATAAAGGCCTTTAGGCGCGTTATAATAAAATTATCATAGCTACGGGTATGGTTCTTGTGACGTAGTTTGTGATGCTTAATTTCTAAAAAATTCGGGGGTACATTTATGTGACCCGACCACAATTTAATTTTGTTAATAAAATAAACATGTTGTGGATCATGGGTACGGTTCCCGTGACATGATTCACGACATTTAATTAGATAGGCCAAAATCTTAGATAGCCCCTTAAACTTGACACCTTTTGTAAAATAAACATATAAACTTTTAGGGTGACCAGATAGATACTTAAACTCGGCCAAACTGTAATTTTTACACACCTCTGTCCATCTTGGCATACCGCATGTTGTATGTTTACCGATGAGCGCGTGAGAACTAATTTAAAGTTGTTGACTCACAAAATTAACGGTAAAAAAGTCTTTTTATATAACCCATGCCCTATATACTTTTTCCCAACTATTAAAAAAAGCCCTAGCCCCTAATATTCCTTTTCACCATTGTTGAAAATACCATTAAAGCTAAAAAAAAATTACAAAGGTCATTTTGTGTGTTTTCTTCTACATCTATCTTAAATTACAGTAAAAGCTTCCATATATTTTTCTCTCTAACCTGTTATCTTCCTTCTCCAAATAAGTTGACGATGACACTAAGTAATGGGGCTATGCTCTGTCATTGTGGGAAAAAAGTAATATTTAATCATTTTTTTGTTCTTGTTTGAAGAATGTATCTAATCCATGTGAGGATATTTTGTACTGCAACTTTATTTTTAGCTTTTTGACAGCAACAACAATAGGCATTAACACATTATTTACTCCCTGTAAATTACTTGATTTTTAATATCCAAAACAACTAAAGTTGAAGAAGCAACATAATAACATCCTAAACATCAATACACACTGGGCATAAGAACTTAATTTATATAGGTCTATCATAAACTAATTCTAAAAGGTTTAACCACCACATCTTGCTAGGTCATTCTTTCTTTTGACTAAGTAGTTTTTTCCCAATTTGTTTTAGCACTTGCAATAATATTTCTGTGATGTTTGAAGTTGGAAAGTGGTGATAGCTTTCTTGCCCGTCCATTTGAGACCATGAGGTATTATTTGGGATGGGAGTTGGGTCTCAGAAAGCGAAGAGAGAGAAGATGAGCTGATGAGAGGTATTATTTGGTTTTAGGCTATTATTTGCTAACATGGAAAAGTAAATACACGTGTTAATATATTATTCGTTCATTTGCCATGTAAGTGGCGTTTGGACCTCACGCACAATCTTTAATATAGAGTGGTGCTTAAAAATTATACTTTGACCGAGTTTAAGTATCTATCGGGTTGCCCTAAACGTTTATATGTTTATTTTACAAAAGGTGTCAAGTTTGAGCAGCTATTTAAGATTTTGGCCAATTAGATAATTAGTTGTATGATAATTGGATTATTAAAAGCGGTTTAGAAGGAATAACATGCACATAGGTTTCAAAGATATTTTAAAATCAAATAAATAGGCCAATAATAATAGTTGAGCGACCGTGCTAAAACCACAAAATCCGGTAATGCCTAACACCTTCTCCCGGGATAACAGAATTCCTTACCCGGATTTCTGTATTCGCGGACTGTAAAATAGAGTCAATTTTTCCTTGATTCGGGATCTGAACCGATGACTTGGGACACTATAAATTATCTCAAGTGGTGACTCTGAATATCTACATAATCTCGTTTTGATTATCACTTAAATTAAAAAAACTCCCTTACACCCATTCCAGGATGTAGGAAAAAGGAGGTGTGACACCCATTTCATAAATGGCCACGGTACAATGACTGAATGTAGTAATTCTGCAGGTTTAAGCATATTATTATTGTACCTTTGACATTTATCGCATTTAGCCACAAAACTTTTTGTTTCTTCTTCCATTTTAGGCCAATAATACCCTGCCCTAATTAGGGTTCTTACCAATGATCTTCCTCCAGCGTGATTCCCACAATGCCCCTCATGTATTTCTCTCATTACATACTTTGTTTGAGAAGATCTGAGGCATCTGGCTAAAGGACCACCAAACATTTTACGGTATAGATTGCCTTGCTTTAAGCAGTACCGAGCAGCCTTTTTTCGAAGCGCATGGGCTTTTTTCTTATCATCAGGGATGGTACCATACTGCAAAAAGCAACAATATCGTTCCTCCAATCCCAAGCTAAATTATTAAAATTTACTTCATTCTTGTCGGGGTCTAGAACCGAATGAAATAAATGAATAACTGAGGCGCTTGCATCACTTGCCACATCAGTCGCAGATGCGAGATTAACTAAGGCGTCTGTTTCAAGATTTTCATCCCTTGGTATTTGTGTAACTTTCCAAGTTTGAAATTGCTTTATCAATTCCCGTACCTTTTCTAAATATTGTTGCATCATTGCTTCCCTGGTTGTATAAGTCCCCAGCATTTGATTAACCACGAGTTGTGAATCGCTTTTAATTATAATCTTACTTATGCCCAGTTCTCGTGTCAGTTCTAAACCTGCAATTACAGTCTCATACTCTGCTTCATTGTTAGTTATAGAATGACATTTAATATCTTGTCAAATGGTTTCACCTGTAGGTGCTACCAAAACAATCCCCAAACCTGCACCTTTTACGTTAGATGAACCGTCAGTGAATAATGTCCAAGTTCCTGGATTAGCTCCATTGAGTACCTATAATTCTTTTTCTGCTTCTAATTGTATCCTCTGGCTAATTTCATCCACGAAATCAGCCAACACTTGAGATTTTATAGCAGTTCTAGGTTGGTACATGATTTCATACTCACTTAATTCTATAGCCCACTTAGCCAACCTAATTGATAACTCATGCTTATGTAGTATATTACGTAAGGGATAAGCAGTTACTACAGCAATAGGATGACACTGAAAGTGTCTTAATTTCCTAGATGCCATGACCAATGCAAGTGCAAGCTTTTTTAATTGAGGATATCGTGTCTCCGCATCTAATAAAGATTTACTAACATAATAGATCGGCGATTGTTTACCTTGGTCTTCTCTGACTAGAACATCACTTACCGCTACTTCTGAAACAACAAGGTAAATGAGCAACCGTTCCCCAGCCCTTGGTTTTGCAAGAAATGGTGGATTTGATAAGTACATTTTCAAACTTCTGAGTGCTTGTTGACATTCTTCATTCCATTCAAAATGATCTTGCTTTTTAAGAGCTGAAAAGAATTTAAAGCACTTTTCTGATGATTTTGAAATAAATCTACCCAATGCGGCAATCCTCCCTATTAATCTCTGAACTTCTTTCTTACTTAAAAGCATATCAAGGATTTCTTCAATGGCCTTAATCTATGCAGGATTCACTTCAATACCATGGTTAGAAATAAGAAAACCTAAAAACTTACCTGATACAACACCAAATGCATATTTTTCGGGATTTAGCTTCATATTAAATTTGCGCAAAATTGAAATGTATAAGATAAATGTGATATGTGATCTCTCTAATGCTGAGTCTTAACAAGCATGTCATCTATATAAACCTCTATGGTTTTTCCCAAATGTTCTTGAAACATTTTAGTAAGCAGCTTCTGATATGTTGCACCAGCATTTTTTAGACCAAAAGGCATTACTTTATAACAGTAAGTCCCCCAGTCTGTTATAAATGAAGTTTTTTCTTCATCTCCCGGATCCATTTTGATCTGATTATAACCTGAATATGCATCTAAAAAACTCAATAATTCATGTCATGCGGTTGCATCAATCAGTTGATCTATATGTGGTAATGGGAAAGAATCTTTAGGATAAGCTTTATTAAGGTCTATATAATCTACGCAAACTCGCCACTTACCGTTCTTCTTTGGAACTACAACAGTATTGGCTAACCAATTAGGACACTTTACCTCGCGAATGGATCTAATTTTTAGCAATTTTCGAACCTCTTCTTGAATTACCTGATTCTTGAAGGTTCCTTGCTTTCTTTTCTTTTGTTTGGCAGGAGGGTATAATGGATCTTCATTTAATTTGTGAGTCATCACTTCCGGCGGTATCCCTGTCATGTCTGAGTGGGTCCAAGCAAAACAGTCCACGTTAGTTTTCAAAAATTCAATTAGCTTACCTTTCATGTCTTGGCTAAGATTGGCCCCAACATAGACTTTCTTATCAGGCCATTGAGCAAGTAATGCAACTGGCTCCAACTCTTCAATTGTTATTTTGATATTTTCATTCTTTTCTGGTTCTTAAATGGTATCAGTCCTTGAATGCACATCTGTTGCTCTTGTTCAGCTGAGGTTTGTGTTGTGGTGCCCTCAACTGTCTTATGTGATTGCTATTTTTCATCACTTTTTGTATTTGTATCTGCTACGGAGTCGATTCTCCTAGATATATTGTAACGATCCGATCGGTCGTTTTGAGCCCTAGCGTATCGTTCAGCAGTCTGAGACCATGATCAGCTTCATTTCAGGTATTGTGACTTGTTCAAATGGTCGGAATTTAAATTCGGGGAGATCGGAGTTAGATTTGAATGAAAATTCTCATTTGAGAAGCTTAAATTTGAAAGAATAAACTAGGATTGGAATTTTGAGTAAACGACCACGGAATCAGGATCTGAAGGTTTCAGCAGGTTTGTATCATGATTTCGGACTTGGGCATATGCCCGGATTGGGTTTTGGATAACCCAGGAGCGTTTTGGCGCCTATTGTGGAAGTTAGCATTTTAGAATGAATTTCTTAAGTATGGCTTGGAGTGCATTTCAGCGTTATCGATGTCCGTTTGGGATTCCAAGACTGTGAGTAGCTCTGTATGGTGATTCTGGAGTTGGGAGCGTGATCGGAAGTGAATTCGGAGGTCCGTAGGTCATTTTGAAGCCATGTGGCTGAAGATAGAAATTTGAAGGTTTTTGGAAAGTTTGATCGGAGGTTGACTTTTTGATATCGGGGTCGGAATCCAATTTCAAAAGTTGGAGTAGGTCCGTAATGTCAAATATGACTTGTGTGCAAATCTTGAGGTCAATCGGACGTGATTTGATAGATTTGAGCATCGGAAATAGAAGTTGGAAAGTTCAAAGTTCATAAAGCTTGAATCGGGGTGTAATTCATGGTTTTGGCATTGTTTGTTATGATTTGAGGCCTCGAGCAAGTCCGTAATGTGTTTTGGGACTAGTTGGTATGATTGGTTGGGTTCCCGGGGGCCTCGGGTGGATTCCGGGTGGTTAACAGATCAAAAATAGAATTTTGAAGAAGGCTAAAGGATCTGGTTGATGGTGTTTTCGCTTCTGCGGAAATGGGACCGCAGAAGCGGTTGGGGGAGCCGCAGAAGCGGTTTTGTTCGAAGGATTTTGGACCACATATGCAGTCAAGGTTCCGCAGAAGCTGGACCGCATCTGCGGAAGAGGGGATCGCAGAAGCGGAAAAAGGGGGCTGAGCCCAGGACCGCAGAAGCGGCTTTCGACTGCAAAAACGGAACTGCTTAAGCGGTAAAATTTTCGCAGAAGCGAAAATAGCTGGGTAGTAGCATTGTTTTAAAAGTCGGATTTTGGCCATTTCTCTCTCATTTCTCATGGCTTTGGCGATTTTGGGAGGATTCAAGAAAGGTTCTTCATCAACAATGTTAAGGTAAGTTATTTCTACCAATTATGAGTTAAATACATTAATTATGTATGGATTTTAGTATGAAAATGGGTAGAAAATTGAGGGTTAGAGGAAAACCTAGAAAATTATAATCTTGGATTTTAGCTACGATTTCGAGTATGGAATTAAGAGAAAATTAAATATTTGAGTTCGTGAGTTCATGGGTAAACTTTATCTTCGAGAAATTTCAGAATCCGGGCATGTGGGCCCGAGGGCATTTTTGTTAACTTTTCGTTCGGGGTTAGAAATGGTTATAAATTGGGTTATAAAGTATAATTGAGCATATATTAATGGATTTATATGATCGTTGGCTAGTTTTGGAGCATTGTGCGTTGGTACAAGTCTTCGGAAGAATATAGAATGCCAGTTGCGGATCTTCGGAGCAAGGTGAGTCTCCTTTCTAATCTTGTGAGGGGGAATTTACCCCATAGGTGAAGTGATTGATTATGTGCTCCTATTTGTGGGGGCTACGTACGCACGAGGTGACGAGAGTCCGTGCGTAGCTACTATTATGCTATTGTCCGGGTAGTTAGGACCCATCAGCATGTTATACTTGAATTAATTATGAACCCATCGATGACTTCGATTGTTTAAATCACCCTTGATTAGTAAACGAATTTAAAAAGAAATTAGACATCATTTCCT
>MU699799.1:27512-42088 GCA_026770625.1 Nicotiana glauca | reverse complement strand
CCTCGAATTCACCACCAAACCGCTCGAATCTAGTCACAAATTACTTGAATGTATCAACAAATGCTAATTGAATCAACTTGAATTTATGAAAACGAATTTCCTAAGGTTTTACTCAAAATTTTCCCAAAACGCCCCCGGGCCCACGTGGTCAAAACCCGAGGTTCGAACCAAAACCCGGTTACCCATTCCCCATGATTCCAATTATATGATTAGTTTTGTAATCAGACCCCAAATTGAGGTCCAACTTCCCAATTTTTGAAAACCCTAATCCTTAACCAAACCCCCAATTTCCTTTTATGAAAATCCTTGATTGGGGTTGAAATCATGTTACAAGATGTTAAGGAGTGAAGAAAATAAGTTAGAAATCACTTACCAATCGTTTTGAAGAAGAAGAATTGTTTGGAAAATCGCCTCTTATGTTTTGGGTTTTGAAAAAGTGTAAAATAGCTGAAAATCTCGGATTTATATGCTTTACTGAATGCTGGCGCGGACCGCACAAAAATGCCACGCGGCCGCACCGAAAAAGAGAAGAAAATTTTGGTTCTCTGAACCTACCCAGCGCGGACCGCACTGTTTTGGTGCTCGGCCGCGCTGGTGGGCCTGCACCTGACCTCTCTGAACCTAGCCACGCGGACCGCACAAAAATGCGTCGCAGCCGCGTGGCTTCCAGCGCGGACCGCACTGATTTGGTGCGCGGCCGCGTTGGTTGAACTTAAACCAGCGACTTTCTGAACCAGTCCATGCGGACCGCGCAGAAATGCACCGCGGCTGCGTGGGACCTGCTACACTGCCACATCTGATATTTTAAGCCTAAGGCCTCCCGGGACCTACTCAAAACTCACCCAAGCCCTCGGGGCTCCAAACCAAACATACACATAACTCCAACAACATCCTATGGACTTACTCGCGCGATCAAATCGCCAAAATAACATCATTTACATAGAATCGAGCCTCAAACTCATGATTTTCATTTCAAAGTTCATCAACCTTCAACTTTAGACATCTAGGTCCGAAACACGTCAAATGACGTCCGATTTCGACCAAATTTTTTACAGAAAGCACTTAACGCATATTTAAGACCTGTATCGAGCGTCGGAACCAAAATACGAGCCCGATACCTATATTTTCTAGCTCATTTTCATTTCTATTTTTTTTTCCTTAATAAATTTCAGAAAACAATTTAACAGAAAAATTCCTTTTTACCGGGGTTCTGGACCTCGGATTTCGACTCCGGGCACATGCCCGAGTCCCATATTTTTCTGCGGACCTCCAGGGACCATCACATCACGGGTCCGGGTCCGGGTCCGGGTCCGTTTCCCCAAAATGTTGACCAAAGTCCACTATATCAATATTAATATCATAATTCTTCAAAATTTTCACAGAATTCACATATTTAGCATAAAAACTTTCCGGCTTCGCGTCCGGACTGCGTACGCAAATCGAGGCAACTAAAATGAGGTTTTCAAGACCTCGAAAGCGCGAAAAAAGGGAGAAATACGGTGATGACCCTTTGGGTCGTCGCAATAACTAAAAAAAAAAAAATTAACACGTTCTCACAGAAAACCTAGTAACGAAGAGATTACTATTCGGATCCAAGCGGGTTGCTACAAATGGATTCGTAACGGACATTGAATTGATTCAGATTCAGACCCGACCCGACCCATAACCAGGAGTATATATAAATATACAGTCTTGAGTTCTACACTACCTGAAAAGACAACGTTCGAATTGGAAATCTCGAAAGAAGAAAAAAGTTAGTGAAAATGAGACCAAACATTGTTTCTGAGGTAATTTTTTCTTATCATTTTCATTTTCGATCTACAAATTATTCACTTATCCTTTTTGTATGCTAGGGTTCTTACTGAAGTTAGAAAAGTAGCAGTGTATGAAAATGTAGTGAAAATGTTTGAATTTGGAATTTGGAATCTCGGATCATGTTAGTTATGGAGAATTAGAGTAACTTAGGGTTGTTTTTTTACCATTATTGAAAATTATTAGGTATTTTCATGAATTTTTGTTCATGTCATTTATTGAGGGACTATTTATGGGAAATGGGAGTATTTCTGTTGACTGCATGTAACTGTGACAGGCACCACATATTTTGATGATACAATTGGAAATTATTGTGATTTTTTATTGAATATATATTAAAAATCCAGTAGTGAAAATGTAGTGAAATGGTGACAAAGCTAATGAGGAATTCACTGGCAATAATGTATTTGCATAAAGTTTTTTTTTTAAATCACGAATTTCATATAGTTTGTAACCTTGCCTCAGCTAGTACGGTCGATTTCAGATGTTGTTACTAAAGTTTATATCCAATAATTGTATTGTTCTTTATATTCTTGCAGTGATTATGTCACTGCAAGGCTGCAAAGATAATGTGCTTTATATTACTTTTGAAGAATGATTATTCCTCTTGAATTCACTAACATTTAAGCAATTCATTATTATAATGGATTGGCCTGTAATTTTTATTTATTTTAATCAGTTCTTTTCATTCCAAATTATGTGTCTATCTTTTCCTTTTTTCAACAGATTTCTATTAGCTCTTTATTTTTAAGTGTCACTTCGAAGCAAAAAGTGATATTAAGATCAAGGACTACCGAGTTATCAGATCCACCATTTTACTTTATTATTCTTCCGATAAGAAGCAACTAGAGACATTGTCTTCTTATCTTATCCATTTTATCTCGTGTTCTACATATTCCTACTTCAGACAAGTAAAATGGAACATATTTCTGCATTATGTCTAGCTTGGAATTGAAAGACAAGAGTTAGTGAGAATAATAGCTTTTATTTTGACTCTCACTTGTTCCAATTTGTTTGTAGGCGGGATTGCAGACAAGGATGGGACAGTGGTGGGAAGGAATTCCGGTACTTACATCTGCAGTGGTGGTTGTTTGTGGGGTAATTTACTTGGTTTGCCTTTTGGTTGGATATGACTCCTTTGCTGAAGTATGCTTCTGGCCCTCTGCTGTAATTTCTCGATTTCAAGGTACACGGTCACTTATAGTGCTGCTCATACATCAAAATGTGCCTGTTAAGAAGAAATCATGTGAAGCTACACTCAAATTACTCTTTCCATATCTGAAAGATAGATTTGATTGAATCTTTTCAATTGTATTTGAGCATGATTATACGTTGCTATTGTCTAGCATCCATTGATGAGGTTTTTTTTTTTTTTTTTTTTTGGAGGGTGGTGGTTATTTAGCTAGGAATTAGTTCCATTGTTTTAATCGTTCTCTTGCATAAAAGTTGCTGGCACCCTTACTCTTTCATACTCTTCTCGTGCATTTGCCATGCACATGCTTAACTTTCAAAAAGATATCACTCGTATTTGTCATTCATTCGCGATGAATCACGTAATTTCAACTTTGATTTTCTTGCTCTACAGTGCATGTATGCCTTTTGTGGAGCTATAATTTTGATATCCTTTCTTTCTTTGTCATTTCTAGCATAACTTTGTATCTTATTTATGTTGACTACCATTTTATTTTTGTGTTTCTCTGGCAGTTTACAGGATTTTCACCTCAATTCTGTTTCATGGTTCTCTACTGCACGTTCTGTTTAATATGTTAGCTTTGGTTCCTTTGGGTTCTGAGCTGGAGAGGATTATGGGATCTGTGCGCCTGTTATACATAATTGTTCTGTTGGCCATTAGCAGTGCCTTATTCCATCTTCTTATAGCATTGTTGGTTGCTCATAATCCCTTTCATCCTTCTCCATACTTTATGGACGAATGTGCTATAGGTTTCTCAGGCATCTTATTTTCAATGATTGTGATTGAGACGAGTCTAAGTGGGGCTCAAACTAGAAGGTTTGTTTGTCTCCTGTTTCTGGATCCTGTATCTTCTTTTTAAATCAATTAAAGTATGGTTTTTCTTTGTTTCTTTCACAGATAGGTTTGGGAAAAATACTGTCTGAGATTTGATATGACTGGTCACCTTAGATCAATTTTGAGTTGTTGGGATCATGTATTTGCTAATGTCAGTTTGCTTCTTTTTGCAGTGTGTTTGGGCTTTTCAATGTGCCTGCTAAATGGTAACAGTGTAACTTTCCGATAATTGGACTTTGTTGTACGTTTCGCACCATAGCATCTTATGCTATAATATTGATTGTTTTTCCACTAGGTATGCATTGATATTATTGGTGGTGTTTCAGCT
This sequence comes from Nicotiana glauca, assembly GCA_026770625.1. NCBI lineage: Eukaryota > Viridiplantae > Streptophyta > Magnoliopsida > Solanales > Solanaceae > Nicotiana > Nicotiana glauca. The sequence goes on along the minus strand of MU699799.1, from coordinate 37,922 downwards.
TGTTATGAGTAATGTCTCCTTACTTGGACATCTATGTGGTATTTTGTCTGGATTTGCATGTAAGTAAATTTCACCCTGCTGGACCTTCTTCAAGTTTTCAAAATTCTATTCCTGTCATTTGTGATATCATGATAATTATGTCCACAATCTTTACATCTTAATTTGTGTTCATATATCTTTTAAAACTTTTCTTTTTCCCTTCCCTTTTCTTGATGGTACCAGATACATATGGATTGTTCAATGTTTTGATACCGGGGACTTCTTTCTTCTCGGCTATTGAATCTTCCGCATATCTAGTAAGTTCTCTAAAGAAATGACAGTAAGATACTCCGATATTTCTCAACTTTTAACCACTTGTGTGGTCAACTTTGAGGTATAAAGTGACATGGAGCATCACCTGATTGACTTGGCTCGCTTGTTTGCTTCATTTTTCATTGATACTTAACTTCCCACCTTGGTTTTTTGGCATCTTGTAGATAATAAAATCTTAAATAGGACAAAGAACTACGCATAAGAATAAGTTAAGCCTATTTATTTATTTATTTTAAAAAAAAAGAGAATAAGTTAAGCCTGTGATCAGGGCATTTGCATGGTAAATTGTCACAGCCAGAGACACTACTAATTGCTGACAGGGGATGGATGATTTAATCCAAAATGGTCCTGTGGTTAACCAAGCTTAAAGATACTGTGTTTGCATCTTAATTATTACAAGAAATTGTTGCCTCTCGTTTACTGCTGCCGTGGGTGGTTTGTCCTAGGCGATAACAATGTCGTTAAGTAGATGCTGCTTCAAGTCCTTGTGCTGATTCTATATGTTCTCTTCTCTGAATTCCCAAAGATAAGTGTTTCAGTAGGCCGTATTATATCTCTGGTTCATTCTTTTCTCAATTGGTAAATGTAAATTTACTAGAATGGCACTCAAGGGAGTGGACAAGAACCCAAAATTTGATAGAGAAGACCCAAAAGATCACAACCTGTGGGGTAAACACTTTTATAGCTTTCGAAAACAATCCAAAAGTAAGGCACTCACATCTTTCTCCCTTTGATTGTCAAACCGGTTAACTCCCTTTAGGTTTTGTGTATTTAACTTGAACAAGAGAAAAATTATTTGTTCATTATTGTTATATTGAAAGTTCGGTTCATTGTAACATTTTAGTGGTTGAAGCATGTTTTTTTCATGGCACATCTAAGCCCTCGCCCACCTCTCAATTTCGTTTTGGTTGATGCACTTCGATGACAAAGTGAAATTAGCAAAATACTAATATCTATATTTTGGGCAGTCAACTTGCGTGAGGCGACCAAAGTTTATTATGTGTACTGGTGGTAATGGTGCAGGATACCTACCCACACATTCAAATCAAACTGTGACCTCCAGGTAGATCCTGTTTTTAATTTAGTTATAATCTTACTGATTTAATCTGAGCATGTGCAAAGATAGTAATGTTTCTTCCTTTCAGAAGTGGAGTGCTGTCTGGAAATATTTGGGAGAACCTTTCTTCGTGGATGCCACAGAGAGAGAGCTCTGCTCAGGTATCTTCCAGATTATCCAGACTTGCTTTTTCTGAGTACACTAGAAGATAAACATATGGATATTGGATTATACTGACCTTGCTTCTCTTTAGAAATAGTACATGTATGAAACTATGTTTGGTAGAATTTTTGGATATGAAATATATGAATAGCAGTGAGAGAGATGGTAGATAAGTGACATAAAGGAACCCTATGTTTGTTTGATTTTAATGCTGGTGATGACAAGCTTATTAGGGAGAAAAACTTCTGTCTTGTTATCTTTGAGACTATTGACCTTCATACTCTATAAATTGCAATGCAACCCTGTAACCTGTGAGAATAATTGCACAACCTACCCAAGTTTCTTGTTATCACACTTAGGGGTCGTTTGGTAGGGTGCATAAGAATAATGCTGAATAGGGTGTATTAGTAATGCTGGTATTAGTTATGCTTGCATTAGTTATGCTGACATATTTCTTATCTATTGTTTGGTTTGATGTATTAAAGCATTGCACAATTTCTAAAAAAAATTGCTTGTTTACAAAAATACCCTCAAAACCAGTCAATCACTCTAACTTTTTAAAAGAAACATATGTTGAAAAATGTTTTTATATGAAAAAAAAAAAAATTATTTGATTTGTCTACCTATATTGTAATATAGAACTAAATATTTATTGGCCAAAAACATAACTGGGCCCTTAAACTTGGCCTTTTTTGTCACTTGGGCACTTAAACATAGAGTTGTTCCTATCAGACCCTTCAACTAAATCACATATGTGCCAATTAGACACTTTGTAGACCATCTGAGAAAAACTTTTATAAAAATTATTGGATATGTAATTAGCTGCAGTTGTATATTTGATAGCTTTTAAGGCTTTCTTCTTTGCTTATGAAATAGCTGCATTTGTATATTTGACAGCTTTGCTCTTTTGCTGAAGTACTATTTTTGTTAAAAGTTGTTAATGTCAAAATGCAACTTCTATCAATCACTTGTGCGTTCTAGTTTGTAAAGTTTTATTCTAGTAGCTTACAAGTGCCGTGCAAAGAGAACAAGCATGCAAAATGAGAATAGTCAAATTCATGTACACTATACTTTCTTTTAAAAAAAATTAAGAGGAAAAATGATAATAATACATAACCTTTTTCTCATTTTCACGCGTCTTTTCCTACGCACTCAATTATGTCACTACAAAGTGTCTAATTGGCACAAATGTGGCTTAGTTGAAGGGTCTAATAGGAATAACTCTATGTTTAAGTGTCCAAGTGACAAAAAAGGTCAAGTTTAAGGGTCCAGTTATGTACTCTGTCATATTTATTTATAAAAAAAGAAATATGCTAAGTATTTATTTATTTACTAGAGATATATTTTTATTTCTCACTATTTGGAATATTTTAAACTTGCATTAATATAATAACTAGCATAGTTTAATCAAGCATAAATTTTGAAGGACAATTTTGTCTTTAACTAAGCTAATGCATGCATTAAAATCCATTGCATTGCTAATATCATGGTTTTCTATGCATTAGTTATGCATAGGATAATACCAAATAGAATGTATAACTAATACTTGCATAAGTAATGCATAGGTTCAAAATGTCTACCAAACAAGGTATTATTAATACACAAAGTTAATGCATGCATTATTTTATCTAATGCATCCTACCAAACGAGACCATAAGTAGTGATTGAAATGAACATAAGTAATTTTTTTTGGTTTGGAATCATGTAAGAAAAAGAAAAATAGTTTACAACATCTCTCCTTTTTTTGGTTCCTATTAAGTAATTTTTGTATGCTCTTTTTACTCTTTCTGGTTTTGAATAAGATTTAAAACAGCACCATTATATGAAGTGGTATAATTTGTTTGTCAGTGTCTTACAAAGTTATTTATTTATTTTTTTCCTCTTATTCTTTTTCTCCTTTGCTTATTCTTATTTTTATTCTTAGGAGGCAGGATCCTAATTTAGTTTTGCAAAACTTTAGTAAAGGTTTTCATAAATATGCGAACTACAAGGTTTGTTAAAATAGGATCTTCTCTATTATCTCACAAAAATGGATTAAGTTTCCAAAGCACCTCTTACCTCCTCTAAGAGTTTTGGAGGAAAAATCACAGAAGTTGGAATGGAGAACGTTTGGTGATTGATAAAAAATATAAACAGTTGAGTGTGCATGAAATAGAGTGGCTTTCTCGGACTTAATGTGGTACGAGCTCATATTTCTCTCTCAAATGTCCCATTGACTGATCTAGATTAGGAGGAGTTGAGAGGGTATGGATGTTATTTCCCTATCTGATTAGCTTGGTATCTATCTTCTCCTCCTTTTCTTGTCAGCAGAAATTTCTTTTAACAAAGTAGGTAAAGCTGTAATTGAGCTTGGTCTCTAGTGGGCTGTGAATGAGAGTAAGTCGATGCCATTTTCTAACCTGTGTATTGATGAGTCTCACAGATGTACTCGTCAACCTTCTCTTGCAGAATTCTCAACAAACTACACAACTGCTTAATAGTCGCTAAGCTCTCTTTTGTGTGTGTCGTGTCCTAATGTATAGATAAGAATAAAAATCTTGATTTGAAGTCTATCAAGTTATTAACTTGTTGAAAATGCAGCCGGTGACAGATGATAGCAGGTTTCCTGGGAGAGGAAGAACTCTGACTTCTCAAACCTCCACTGGAAATCATGATTCAACGTTACAGGCTAGGCTCCTGAGTGGTAGCAACAGCCCTGAGCGTATTTCAGCTCCAGCGGCAATAGGTGGAGAGCGGAGCTTAACTGGAAGGTACTAGAAACAGACTGTCGTTACATGCTAATAAATTGATGGTAATCATATCGGTTTTGAATTTATCTTGATCATTGGTTGTTGCTTCATCAAAAAAAAAAATTTATCTTGATCATTGGTTGTTGCACGATGATCGACCTGTTTTTAATTTCACATTCTGCTGCCTACTTACACTGCTATCCGATTTAGTGATTAGCTGGCATACAGGTGTTGAAATTTGGCATATCCAGTAACCAAGCTTAAGTTATATCACTACAGATAGGAAAAGCTGGTTTTGTTCAAAATGTTCACAAAACTACACTTTGTTTACACACGTTTACGCAGCATAATTTCTTCTGGATTTTCTGATTTCTATCTATATCAAAGTAGAGTAGAGTTATATCAAATAATCCATATCACAAGTAGAGGCTCGAATTTCTATAATTGGCTGGCATTCAACTGCGGATAGAGATTGATAGCTCAACTTTTATTCTTAAAAGCTAAGAGCTTGGTATCGTGATTTGCTTCTAAACACATAGTTATATTTTGATTCTGTGTGACAACTCAGTCAATCAGCAGTAGATACTATGGCCGGAACTACCAGACTGCTAGGACAGCAGGTATTTGATCCAAACTTTGTACCCTTGCTAACTGTTTTCCTTACAATTGTCAATGCTAAAAGTATCTCTTTGTATAAATAAGGGCTCCATTCCCTCAGATGAAAAGGTTCAGAAGCTTGTTGCAATGGGTTTTGAGAAGGTAGAGTTATGGTTCAGATTCACTTAATGGTGGTGGTTTTAGTTTGAATGCATCATGAATGTGCTAATCTGGCTCATGAATGCGCCAACGATCTTGACTTTCTCAGACACAAGTAGAAGTTGCACTGGCAGCAGCTGAAGGGGACTTAAATGTTGCTGTGGAAATTTTAAGCCAGCAGGTATTTCTTTTCGGGTGTTTATTATCCCATACACAGAGGGCTTTATTCTTACCGGTTCTTTCAAACATCTCATATGCAGGGTTAATACGAAATTGCAGTCATCAGATTAACATCATAACATGACTAAATGCCAAGGCTTTGCAAAACCAGTTATCTGATTATCAACCCCTGGTTTCTTCCTCTTTTTTGTATATATATTCGACATGAAATTTACCCAATATGTGTGTGATTTACGTCTGACCCACATAAAGCAGATCTTAATTGTATACAGTAACTACTTTTGTGATTACTTGCTGCAATATCAATGGATCATCTGATGGCAACGAGCTCAAGGGAACAGTAAAAGAAAAGGAAAAGCTGGGGCAAAATGAAAAGGAAAGCAGAAAAATAAAGAAGAAGATAAAGCTAGGGCAAAATAAGGAATATTCTCATATATATCCATTACTATGAAGGGTAATTACAATATATATAGGGGGAGTGAGAATAGGTGCTCTCATTTGACACTCAAGCCCTTTCTCTATTTAGCTATAGGACCATTTGTGTAAAAGACAAAAAAATTACTGGACTAAAGTGTAATTCCTATAACTTCTAATTTAAAACTTAACCGGACTATGTGAGCACGTGATTTTTGCCCCATACGAACTACTCCCAAAGAAATCAAAACAAAAATTGTTTGTTTTATTGTGTGCATTTTTGTGAATTTTCATAGTATTTTATGTCATTATTTGCCTGTGTCCGTGCATGTTTATGTGTTTAAATAAATAAAAAATACAAAAATATGTTGCATTTACATTTATGACTAATTAAGTAAGTGGTTGTTTTATAAAAAATAAAAAATCACAAAAATAGCGTACTTGGCATTTTTTTAGTGTTTAGTTTCAAATTTTATGATTTTTTCTTTTAGCTTGGTGTTTAATTATTTGTGGTAACTATTACTTAGAGTTAATGTTATTTTATAAGGTAATTTTGGCTTATAATTTAATTAGGATTTTTAATTTTGATTTTAGGAAATAAAAGAAAAGGAAAAAAAATGAAAGAAGTCGGAATTGGGCTAAAAATTCCATAGCCCAAACGTTCAAACCCCTGAAACCCAACAATCCAGCCCAAATTTGCCCCATACACAGTCCAAATTGGCTCGGTCCCTAAGACAATTAAACGACGTAGTATGGTGACAATACTACGTTGTTTCAATGTCAACAAATTTTAGCCATTCATCCTTTTCCCATCCAACGGTTCGCAATCTTCCTCATCACCCGTTTTTACCCACCCCTACCCGTCTACCCCTGCCCGATCCGAAATTAACTAAAACGACACCGTTTTGCCCCCCCTCCCCATAATTAATCTGAACCATCAATTCTCATTGATCCAACGGCTCACGTTAATTGACTTATTTTAATATACCCAAACCACCCAAACCCGACCAATCCCATTTCACAACCCCCATCCCCTTACTCGTCTCTTCAGAGACGAAATGTAACGTCGCCCTAAACCTCCGCTTGCCGCTAGCCGGAAATCGCCTACGGCGGCGGCTGGCATCCAATCCACCCCAAATTAACACCCCAGCCTCACCTCCACCTCCTCATTTCAAATATCCAAACACCTTCCCTCAAAACCCACTCGAACTTTTTGAATATCCAAAAAACCGACAGTCCCTCCGCCGTGTCCGGTGGCATCACCTCTGATGGCCAGCAAATTTACACCCTAGGTCCCCCTCGCCTTCCTCTTCCTGAATATCCAAACCCCTACCCTCGAATAACACCGGAATCCTTCGAATATTCATTTGAAGGGATGAACCCTAGCGCCGCCACAAAATTCCCCGGTGGCGGCGCCATCTCCAACCGTTCCCAAATTATCATCTCACAACCATCTTGACCCTTTCTTCCTAAAAAAAAACATGAAGACCTGCTTTCAAAACAAGCCAGGATATGTCGAATTTTAGATTTAGGGTTCGGACCTTAAAACCTCAAGAGTCCCAGTCATTTAAGCTAATTTTTGACTTTGACTATGTGTTCTTGATAAGAACACACAGTTAAAGTCAAGATTTGGCTTAACACAAAAGGTCTGAAGGTCCCTTGTAATCTTCATTGTCAGTAAGTCCTTTATGTCATTGTCATCATTTCATTTTTATTTTTCAGTCTCTTCTTCTTCTTCTTCTTTTTCTTTTCTGTGATTAGGCATAATTTAGTTAGGATATGGACCAGGTTTTAGTAATTAATTATTAATTGTTAGTTCGATTTTAATCCCTATCTTTTGAATGTTGTGAGTCAAAGCTTATGAATAGAGTTCGAGTCTCTTCAATGTTACTTGTTTCTGATTTGATAGAAAATATTAGATTTGAATTAGTTAATCTTTAGAATGATTAAACCAGAATTCGAGTAAGTGAATTGTTTGGACTTGAACATTTGGACCCTTTGAGTCGTTTGGACTCCAGAATCTGCCTGAACCATTTGAGATTCAGGGAGGGTTCAGTCCAGGGGTTTGAAAGCCATTGGTTGATTGATCTTGGGTCAATTTGACCCATATCTTGATCCGGCTGCTGATAAGTGTAAAGAGGTAATTCACAAGGTTTTAAAGGGTAATTTGGGAATTTGAACCTGCAGTAATTAGCTTAGTGGGCTGCTAAAGATAATTAGACAATGGATAGAATAATTTAATAAGTACTAGGATAATGGGTAATTAACAAATGAAAAGCTGAAACATAGTGGGAAGTGCACTAACAAAAGTACTCACTAAGGGTATCTGAAATTAAGGATAAAAGGGAAGTCTGAAGTTTATAAAAGAGAGAGATTCAGATACAAACAGGAGGGGGATCGAAAAAAGAGGGGATTCTGATATACATTGAAGAAAAAAAAGAGAAGAGAGTTTGATAAATAGAGAGAATTGAGTCTGATAGAAATTGAATGGAAAATATAGCAGAAAACAAAAAAAAAATACTGTTACATTGCATTTCTAGGTGAAATTTGAGTTTTAAGCATTGATTCTCACTTTTTCTGGTTGCTGAAACTATTTTGTGGTCCACTGATTCTGTCTTTGGGTGTATTCGAGTTCAATTGAGTCTATTTTGGTTATTGACTGTTGCTGTTGGGTTTACGAATCATTCCAGGTTTTGTTTGAGTGTGTTTCTGGTTTGGAATTGGTGTTGCTGTTGGTTTGAATCTGATTGACTGCTGCTGATTACTTTGCTGTTGCTAACTTCTTCTCCTTTGTATTCGATTCACACTTCAGGTACCTCCTTTGATCTCATATGAGTTGTGATGGATCCATGTAGTTTGATTTGAAGGATAAATGAAATAAAGAGTTGCTTGAAGTTGATCGTTGAATTCATTTTTGTTGTGTTTGGTTTTAATGTGTTAGAACAGTCATGCTTAATTGAAATTTTGTGTCATTTGTATAACTGGATTGGGCTAGATTTGTACTCAAAACTGAACAGTTTGGATTGATGATTTGTATTAGATCTTTGTTATTCGTAGTTTGATGACAACAACAATATAAATGTAAAGTTGATTGTAATTCCTCATGTGTAGTTAACAGTCAAATTCTTGGATATGTGTAAGTATTTAACAAAATGCAGTCAGAAGTGGGAATTAATCCATACTTGCCGATTTACTAATTTACAAAAGGAATCGAAATTGGCAGCATGTGCATAAGTATAAAATTAGGTCGTAAACCTTTTTGCATGTTTGAGTGAATTGTTAATCCATTCAGTCGTCATAAATGTTCAAAACTGGCAAAGATTCTCGCTTCAGTTCTCCATAAAATAATTAGCTAGGTAAGAATGGAATGTGAAATGGAATTATGATTTAAAAGTTGTTCAGGCCAGACATCGAATCTGAAATCAATTTTTTTTCTTAATCCATGCCTATCGTTTCATGTGTTGGTCAATTTACTAGTATAAGGTGCTTATTTTCAGTTCACTTGTTAAAAGTCTGCTGAGATGATTTTACTTCTTAGTTGATTCTAATTGTAAGTTTAGCTTATTTTCAGTTTGGGCCTTTTACGGGCCCACCCTCATCTAGGTTATTAAGATTCCCTAGTTTGAGTTTGGGCTTCAAGACCTTAAGCCGTAGTTTATAGTAATGTAAATTAGAGCTTCTGAGTTAGGTAGCGGGTTCAAATTAAAGGGCTGCGCCCTTTTGTTTGAATCCGGACTTGAACTTGAGGCTCAAAATTTTATTTTTAATAATAATTAATTAGGGTCATTTCTTTATTATTAGAAACAAATCAAGCAGAAAATCGTAGATTGCTTTAGGTTGCCTTTTAAATAATAAATGAGATGAGCCTCGCTAAACAAAATACATAAATTGCGGGGCCCTCAATAAATATTTATATTAAAATACTTAGAATTCGGTATGGGCCATTTAGCGAATTTCACGGCCCTCCCCAAAGATAAAAACGCGTTAGTCTCTTTAGGCGCGTGCTCTAATAACATTACCTTCTTAAACTCGGGTGTGCATTTCATGTGACCTAAATCAAATCCCCAAAACATTGAATAAAATGTGTTCAGGATTGCGGGTGCATTTCATGTGATGCAATCCAAAGACACATTTTAAACGACGTTCAACTTTCTTTAAAAAGATAATTGAATAAAAGCGGTTGAAAGTTAAAATTGGCACATAGGCTCCACATGTAATAAGATCAGATAAATAAGCTAAATACGACAGTTGAGCGACCGTGCTAGAACCACGAAACCCGGGAATGCCTAACATCTTCTCCCGGGTTAACAGAATTCCTTACTCGAATTTCTGGTTCGCGGACTGTTAACAGGGTCATATTTTCCTCGGTTCGGGATTCAACCGGTGACTTGGGACGCCATAAATCTCCCAAGTGGCGACTTTGAATCTTTTACTAAAATGAATCCCATTTTGATTGTCCTTTAATTGGAAAAACTTCCTTTATTATACCCTTCACGGGGTGTAGGTGAAAACGAAGGTGTGACAGCTCTGGCAACTCTGCTGGGGACCATTAACCCAGAACCACTGGTTCAAGATTAGAAATTCGAGCTTAGAATACTTGTTATATTTGGCTTTATTTATTATCTGGTTTTATTCACATGTTTGGACCTAATGTGCTAAATGTTGCTTTTTACCACTTTGATATTGGTGAACTATATATAAATTGTTATGAATCCTTCCTCTCTCTGAGTCTTCTACATCACGGAGAATGGTGCACTTCGTGTGACTTCTCTTCTGTTTAGAGTCTTTTCCCATTTAGAA
>MU699799.1:0-20721 GCA_026770625.1 Nicotiana glauca | reverse complement strand
AATTCCCATTGATCCAACGGCTCACGTTAATTGACCTATTTTAATATACCCAAGTCCCTCAAACCACCCAAACCCGACCAATCCCATTTCACAACCCCCATCCCCTTACTCGTCTCTTCAGAGATGAAATGTAACGTCGCCCTAAACCTCCGCCTGCCAGAAATCGCCTACGGCAGCGGCCGGCATTCAATCCACCCCAAATTAACACCCCAGCCTCACCTCCACCTCCTCATTTCAAATATCCAAACACCTTCCCTCAAAACCCACCCGAGATTTTCGAATATCCAAAAAACCGACAGTCCCTCCGCCGTGTCCGGTGGCATCACCTCCGATGGCCACCAAATTTACACCTTAGGTCCCCCTCACCTTCCTCTTCCTGAATATCCAAACCCCTACCCTCGAATAACACCAGAATCCTTCGAATATTCATTTGAAGGGATGAACCCTAGCGCCGCCACAAAATTCCCGGGTGGCAACGCCTTCTCCTACCGTTCCCAAATTATCATCTCACAACCATCTTGACACCTTCTTCCTAAAAAAAAACATGAAGGCCTGCCTTCAAATCAAGCCAGGATAGATCGAATTTTACATTTAGGGTTCGGGCCCAAAAACCTCAAGAGTCCCAGTCATTTAAGCTAATTTTTGACTTTGACTATGTGTTCTTGATAAGAACACACAGTTAAAGTCAAGATTAGGCTTAACACAAAAGGTATGAAGGTCCCTTGTAATCTTCATTGTCGGTAAGTCCTTTATGTCATTTTCATCATTTCAATTTTATTTTTCAGTCTCTTCTTCTTCTTATTTTTCTTTTCTGTGATTAGGCATAATTTAGTTAGGATATGGACCAGGTTTTAGTAATTATCTATTAATTGTTAGTTCGATTTTAATCCCTATCTTTTGAATGTTGTGAGTCAAAGCTTATGAAGAGAGTTCGAGTCTCTTGAATGTTGTTTCTGATTTTGATAGAAAATATTAGATTTGAATTAGTTAATCTTTAGAATGATTAAACCAGAATTCGAGTAAATGAATTGTTTGGACTTAAACATTTGTACCCTTTGAGTCATTTGGACTCCAGAATCTGCCTGAACCATTTGAGGTTCAGGGAGGGTTCAGTCCAGGGGTTTGAAAGCCACTGTTTGATTCACCTTGGGTCAATTTGACCCATATCTTGATCCGGCTGCTGATAAGTGTAAGAGGTAATTCACAAGGTTTTAAAGGGTAATTTGGGAATTTGGACCTGCAGTAATTAGCTTAGTGGGCTGCTAAATATAATGGGACAATGGATAGAATAATTTAATAAGCACTAGGATAATGGGTAATTAACAAATGAAAAGCTGAAACATAGTGGGAAGTGCACTAACAAAATTACTCACTAAGGGTATCTGAAATTAAGGATAAAAGGGAAGTCTAAAGTTTATAAAAGAGGGAGATTCAGATACAAACAGGAGGGGGATAGAAAAAAGAGGGGATTCTGATATACATTGAAAAAAAAAAGAGAAGAGAGTTTGATAAATAGAGAGAATTGAGTCTGACAGAGATTGAATGCAAAATATAGTAGAAAACAAAAAAAATACTGTTACATTGCAGTTCTAGGTGAAATTTGAGTTTTAAGCATTGATTCTCACTTTTTCTGGTTGCTGAAACTATTCTGTGGTCCACTGATTCTGCCTTTGGGTGTATTAGAGTTCAATTAAGTCTATTTTGGTTGTTGACTGTTGCTGTTGGGTTTACGAATCATTCCGGGTTTTGTTTGAGTGTGTTTCTGGTTTGGAATTGGTGTTGTTGTTGGTTTGAATCTGATCGACTGCTGCTGATTACTTTGCTGTTGCTAACTTCTTCTCCTTTGTATTCGATTCACACTTCAGATACCTCCTTTGATCTCATATGAGCTGTGATGGATCCATGTAGTTTGATTTGAAGAATAAATGAAATAAAGAGTTGCTTGAAGTTGATCTTTGAATTAATTTTTGTTGTGATTGGTTTTAATGTGTTAGAACAATCATGCTTAATTGAAATTTTGTGGCATTTGTATAACTGGACTGGTCCTAGATTTGTACCCAAAACTGAACAGTTTGGATTGATGATTTGTATTAGATCTTTGTTATTCGTAGTTTGATGATAACAGCAATATAAATGTAAAGTTGATGCTAATTCCTCATGTGTAGTTAACAGTCAAACTCATGGATATGTGTAAGTATTTAACAAAATGCAGTCAGAAGTGGGAATTAATCCATACTTGCCGATTTACTAATTTACAAAAGGAATCGGAATTGGCAGCATGTGCATAAGTATAAAATTAGGTCGTAAACCTTTTTGCATGTTTGAGTGAATTGTTAATCCATTCAGTCGTCATAAATGTTCCAAACTAGCAAAGATACACGCTTCAGTTCTCCATAAAATAATTAGCTAGGTAAGAATGGAATCTGAAATGGAATTATGATTTAAAAGTTGTTCAGGCCGGACGTCGAATCTGAAATCGATTTTTTTCTTAATCCATGCCTATCGTTTCATGTGTTGGTCAATTTATTAGTATAAGGCGCTTATTTTCGGTTTACTTGTTAAAAGCCTGCTGAGATGATTTTACTTCTTAGTTGATTCTAATTGTAAGTTTAGCTTATTTTCAGTTTGGGCCTTTTACGGGCCCACCCTTATCTAGGTTATTAAGATTCCCTAGTTTGAGTTTGGGCTTCAAGACCTTAAGCCGTAGTTTATAGTAATGTAAATTAGAGCTTCTGAGTTAGGTAGAGGGTTCAAATTAAAGGGCTCCGCCCTATTGTTTGAATTCGAACTTGAACTTGAGGCTCGAAATTTTATTTTTAATAATAATTAATTAGGGGAATTTCTTTATTATTAGAAACAAATCAAGTAGAAAATCGTAGATTGCTTTAGGTTTCCTTTTAAATAATAAATGAGATGAGCCTCGCTAAACAAAACACATAAATTACGGGGCCCTCAATAAATATTTATATTAAAATTCTTAGAATTCGGTATGTGCCGTTTAGCGAATTTCACGGTCGTCCCCAAAGATAAAAACGTGTTAGTCTCTTTAGGCGCGTGCTCTAATAACATTACCTTATTAAACTCGGGTGTGCATTTCATGTGACCAAAATCAAATTCCCAAAACGTTGAATAAAATGTGTTCAGGATTGCAGGTGCATTTCATGTGACGCAATCCAAAGACACATTTTAAACGACGTTCAACTTTCTTTAAAAAGATAATTGAATAAAAGCGGTTGAAAGTTAAAATTGGCACATAGGTTCCACATGTAATAAGATCAGATAAATAAGCTAAATACGACAGTTGAGCGACCGTGCTAGAACCATGGAACCTGGGAATGCCTAACACCTTCTCCCGGGTTAACAGAATTCCTTACTCGGATTTCTGGTTCACGGACTGTTAACAGGGTCATATTTTCCTTGGTTTGGGATTCAACCGATGACTTGGGACACCATAAATCTCCCAAGTGGCGACTCTGAATCTTTTAATAAAATAAATTCCATTTCGATTGTCCTTTAATTGGAAAAATTCCTTTTATTATACCCTTCACGGGGTGTAGGTGAAAAAGGAGGTGTGACAGACTAAACTAGCTTATTTAAGACTTAGCTTCAGCCACTATAGATAACTAACTTAACTGTCTTGTCTTACTCAACTAGCACCAAGTACTACAGACGCAAGCTATATCGTATCAGATTCCCGGTGTCAAAATCTTCCTTGTCCTCAAGGAAGGAAAGAAGGGAACCTAGTCCTTAGTGAATGATAATCCTCCCAAGTGGCTTGTNTTGTTTGAACCCGAACTTGAACTTGAGGCTCGAAATTTTATTTTTAATAATAATTAATTAGGGGAATTTCTTTATTATTAGAAACAAATCAAGTAGAAAATCGTAGATTGCTTTAGGTTTCCTTTTAAATAATAAATGAGATGAGCCTCGCTAAACAAAACACATAAATTACGGGGCCCTCAATAAATATTTATATTAAAATTCTTAGAATTCGGTATGTGCCGTTTAGCGAATTTCACGGTCGTCCCCAAAGATAAAAACGTGTTAGTCTCTTTAGGCGCGTGCTCTAATAACATTACCTTATTAAACTCGGGTGTGCATTTCATGTGACCAAAATCAAATTCCCAAAACGTTGAATAAAATGTGTTCAGGATTGCAGGTGCATTTCATGTGACGCAATCCAAAGACACATTTTAAACGACGTTCAACTTTCTTTAAAAAGATAATTGAATAAAAGCGGTTGAAAGTTAAAATTGGCACATAGGTTCCACATGTAATAAGATCAGATAAATAAGCTAAATACGACAGTTGAGCGACCGTGCTAGAACCATGGAACCTGGGAATGCCTAACACCTTCTCCCGGGTTAACAGAATTCCTTACTCGGATTTCTGGTTCACGGACTGTTAACAGGGTCATATTTTCCTTGGTTTGGGATTCAACCGATGACTTGGGACACCATAAATCTCCCAAGTGGCGACTCTGAATCTTTTAATAAAATAAATTCCATTTCGATTGTCCTTTAATTGGAAAAATTCCTTTTATTATACCCTTCACGGGGTGTAGGTGAAAAAGGAGGTGTGACAGACTAAACTAGCTTATTTAAGACTTAGCTTCAGCCACTATAGATAACTAACTTAACTGTCTTGTCTTACTCAACTAGCACCAAGTACTACAGACGCAAGCTATATCGTATCAGATTCCCGGTGTCAAAATCTTCCTTGTCCTCAAGGAAGGAAAGAAGGGAACCTAGTCCTTAGTGAATGATAATCCTCCCAAGTGGCTTGTTCAGGTGTTGTTTGTTCTCATTGAACCAAAACTTGGGGTATGGCCTTGCTCCCTTTTTGCACCAATCGCCTATCCAGTATTTGTTGAGGTTGGGGACAGTAGGTGCTGGAGATAGCAATAACTGGAGGGTGAGAAATCTGCTCAGGTAGCTTGTGGCAAATCTTAAGTTGAGACACATGAAAGGTAGGATGAATGAGGAGTTGTGAAGGTAGGGTGAGCTTATAGGCTACATTGCCGATCTTTTTCAAAATCTAGTAAGGACCATAGTATTTAGCATAGAGCTTAGAAAAGTGGGATCCAGACATGGTGACTTGTCTATAGGGTTGTATTTTAAGGGACCCAGTCACCTTCTTTGAACTGTCTATCAGTCCTGTGTTTGTTTGCTTGGCTAGCCATCCTTTGTTGTTCCCTCTGGAGATGGTATTTCAGTAACTGGAATTTGAGTTCCCTAGTGATCAAGCTTCTATCCACCTCTTCAACAATTGAATCACCAGTTACATAGGGTAAGTGGATTGGTGGAGGTTGGCCATACACGGCTTCATAGGGTGTAGTGTGAATTGAAGAGTGAAATGAGGTGTTGTACCACCATTCAGCAGCAGCCAAGTAGGAGAACCAGTCTTTTTGTGAATCTGAGTAGAAACATCTGAGATAAGTCTCCAGGCACCTGTTGACAACCTCTGTTTGACCATCAGATTGGGGGTGGTATGCTGTAGAAGTACTGAGGGTTACTCCATGCATGGAAAAGAGCTCTTGTCACAGTTTACTGGTAAAAATAGGATCCCTATCACTGACTATGTCTTCTGGCATTCCATGTAACTTGAATACATGATCCATGAATAACCTGTCAATATCACTAGCTGAGTATGGGCGTGAGACTCCAATGAAATGAGCATATTTAGTCAGTCTATCAACCACTACCCAAATTACAGACTTGCCCTGGGATTTGGGTAGACCTTCAATGAAATCCATACTAATACTACTCCAAGCTAGGGAGGGTAATTTGAGGGGTAGAAGCGAGCCTGGGTAAGGGGTAGTCTCATACTTGCTTCTCTGACAAGTATCACATTGCTTAACTTGTACCATGACATCCTCTCTCTTGCCCTTCCAATAGAAGAGGGCAGCTAACCTCTTATAAGTGTGACCAATTCCTGAATGCGCCCCATGGATGGAGCTATGCCACATTTGGATGATGTCCTTCCTCAAGTTAGCATCAGGTCCAACCACTAGTTTCCATTCCTTCTGAGTTGTCCATTCATAAAATAATACCCATTCAACTAAGCATTTCTAGATTGAAGTTGAGAAACAAGGTCAGTGAGCTCCTTGTCAAGAGTCCAACTCTGTATAATGAGGTTTAGCAGGTCAGTTTTAACTGTGGAAAGAGTTAATGCAGCCAACTCTATCAAAGGTAGTCTGGACAATGCATCTGCAGCCTTGTTCTCTTTCCCCTTCTTATACTCAATGATGAAATCATACTGCATCAGCTTAGTTATCCATTTGAGCTGGGAGCCAGTGTGCAGCTTCTGCTCCAAAAGGATTGAGTGCCTTCTGATCTGTTTTGGCTGTGAAGGGTCTACCTGTGAGATATTGAGCCCATTTCTTTACTGCCATCACTAAGGCTAAGAGTTCCTTATCATATACAGACAAGGATTGGTGCTGAGGAGACAACCCCTTGCTTAGGTAGGCAATGGGTTGCCCATGCTGCATTAGGACAGCTCCAATTCCCAGGCTGCAGGCATCAGTTTCCACCACAAAAGGAATGGAAAATCTGGTAGTGTCAATACAGGTGCAGAAGTTAAGGCTTCCTTCAACTTTTGAAAAGCCTCAGTAGCCTTGCATGACCAAGAAAAGTTATCCTTCTTGAGTAAATCAGTGAAGGGCTTACTCAAGACTCCATACCCCTTGATGAACCTCCTGTAGTACCCTGCCAGACCTAAGAAACCCCTCAGTTGGTTGAGGCTAGCAGGTGTTGGCCAGGTTTGGACAACTTCTATTTTTTGGGATCAATAGCCACTCCTGCAGCTGAAATGTAATGTCCAAGGTATTCAATCTTGTCAGTTGCAAAGACACATTTGCTCCTTTTAGCAAAGAGTCGATGTTGCACCAACAGTTCAAAAGTAATTCTGAGATGTTGGATATGGTCTTCCATGCTTTTACTGGTATATCATCAAAGAAAACCAAAATAAACTTCCTCATGTAAGCCTTGAATATGTGGTTCATCAGTCCTTGAAAACTTGAAGGAGCATTAGTTAGGCCAAATGGCATAACTAAGTATTCATAATGTCCAGAGTGGGTTCTGAAGGCAGTCTTATAAATGTCAGATTGGGACATTCTAATCTGATGGTGCCCAGCCTTTAGGTCTATCTTGGAATAGATTGTTGACCCACATAACTCATCCAATAGTTCCTCAATTATAGGGATGGGAAACTTGTCCTTGATAGTTAGCTTGTTTAATGCCCTTTAATCAACACATAACCTCCAGGAACCATCTTTTTTACTCACAAGCACCATAGGGGAAGCATAGGAACTAGAGTTGTATTGGATGATGCCCTGAGTCAACATTTCCTGTGTCATTTGTTCAATGACATTCTTCTTAATAGGTGAGTACCTATAGGGTCTGGAGTTCACAGGAGTGTTGCCTTCCACCAAAGGGATGTGATTGTCAAATACTCCTCTTGAAGGGGGTAGCTGGTTAGGTTCTTCAAATACATCTATGTATCCTTCCAATACTACCTGTATCTCTATAGGTACCCTATCTTCCATTGGAATTGACTCCTCCTCCTCAACATCTTCCTTGTTATAGACCCTTATCATGAATAACTAAGCTGTGTTTACTGTCACACTGTTAAGTGTCTTGGCCTGTACTGTCTTAAAAGAGGGGGGAATTCCTTGTAATGTGATTGACTTCTCTTGATAGGAAAATTGCATCCACAGCTTTGCAAAGTTGATTTGGATATTCCCTAACTTGCACAACCATTGTATACCTAGTACTACATCACAACTTCCTATAGGAAGAACCAAGAAGTCATCAGTAAATACCACTCCATGCATTAACCATGTGAACCCTTTGTTGCCCTTAACTGATTGAATCACCCTTCCATCAGCAACTGAAACATCTTGTGGATTCATTTGGTATACCTTGCACCCTAGGCTTTTGGCTGTTTGTTCATTTATGAAATTATGAGTTGAACCACTGTCAATCAAGACAATGATTGGCTTTTGTTCAGTGAAGCCTTGTATCCTCAGTGTCTTGTATTCCTTAGAACTATTCATGGCTTCTAATGATATTTCACAATTCTCAACATTTTCCTGCCCTTCTTCTGTTGCATCAGGGAGTTCTTTCTCCATTTCTTGATCCTCTAAAAAAAATCTGGTTCCTCCTCAAGATTTAGAGAATACAGTTGCCTTTTTTCCTTGCACTTGTGACCAGGTGTAAACTTTTCATCACAAAAGAAACATATTCCATTGGACCTCTTTTCATCCATCTCTACAGGGGTTAATCTCCTTCTCTTGTTACTATAAAAAACATCAGCTGCTGGTTTCTTATATAAAGGTTGGTTCCCTTTAAGGGCACTGGTGTTACCTTGGTTGGCAAATGGTTTTGAAGGATTTGAAGCAGAGATGGTACCCTTGATAGCCTTGCATTGAGCAACAAAGCTAGCCTCTTGCAACCTAGCCAGGTAGTAAGCTTGTGGAAAGCTTGTGGGATTACCTACCTTAACTGCATTTCAAAGTTCATGCTTCAAATTGTTCAAGAAGATGCTAATGGCATGTTCTGTGGAAAGGTTGATCCTAGTCATCACACTGACAAAGGCCTTCTGGTACTCTTTGACAGAACCAATGTGCTTGATATTCATTAATTCTGTCATGGGGTCTGAGTACTCTACTTCAAAACTATCATAAAGAGCCCATAGATACTCATCCCAAGTAGTCAAGGGAATCTGACCCATGCTCCTCATATAGCCTAGATGCTACTGTAAGGCATATCTTTCAAAGTGCAAGGAAACCAATTTCATTCTCTGCTGAATAGTTACTTCCTCGTCTGCAAAAATTTGTTCCACTTTGTACAGCCAAGTCCTTAAGTCCTCTCCATCAAACTTAGGGAAGTCCACCTTAGTGTACTTGGTATAGGGTATGTTGGGCAGGGGTATGGTATGGTTATGCTGATTTTGTGGTTGGTTGGGATTTATGTTGTTATGTTGATACTGGGGTGGAGTTGGCATATAGGGAGTTTGGTGGTAAAGAAGGGAAGGAATATGGCCAGTGTGGGTGTAGTAAGAAGAAGCGAACTATATGGGCTGTGTATAGGCAATGTGGGGAGGTATCACTCCTGTGTGAGGGCCTTGTGTCCAGGCCACTAGGGGTTGATATATCCTACCATTTGGAGAAGGAGTTGGAAGGTTTAGAGGAAGCATTGGAGCAGATCTAGGGTGGGGAGAAGGCATACTTGTGAGCACATAAGGTAGTGGAGGAGGTAAAGGAGGGTTACTTGCCATGATTGAGCGAGCTATTGGTTGAGGTTGAACCACAGGCAACTGGACGGGAGCAGAGCTCATACCACTGACCATAGGGTTACTAACATTTGGTCTAATACTCAAACTATGAGCTGGTACAGAAGAAGTGAAGGTACTTACTGGTGCAATGCTGACATTGCTGGTGCTCGGTGTGGCCAAATCTCCAAAGTCGAAGGGTTAGTCATTAGGAGAATATAGCTCCTCATCTGTAGGGTGTGACCTCTTGTCTCTCTCAGGTCATTTACCCCCAAGAATCACCTTACTGAGGACCTCTCTTAGCTCGTTCAAAGAGTCCTCCTGCTGCTTGCTACTATGCTCTTGTGCAGCTTCAAGCTGCTCTTGTCTAGCTGAGAAGTTTGACATCTCGGTAGATATTTTGTGTAGTGTGCTCATGATTTCACTCATCTCTCCCGACATAGCCACAGATCCAAGAAAGAGCTCTGATACTACTGATAGCAACGAGCTCAAGGGAACAGTAAAAGAAAAGGAAAAGTTGCGGCAAAATGAAAAGGAAAGCAGAAAAATAAAGAAGAAGATAAAGCTAGGGCAAAATAAGGAATATTATCATATATATCCATTACTATGAAGGGTACAATATATAGGGGGAGTGAGAAGAGGTGCTCTCATCTGACACTCAAGCCCTTTCTCGATTTAGCTATAGGACCATTTGTGTAAAAGACAAGAAAATTACTGGACTAAAGTGTAATTCCTATAACTTCTAATTTAAAACTTAACTGGACTAAACTAGCTTATTTAAGACTTGGCTTCAGCCACTATAGATAACTAACTTAACTGCTGTGTATTACTCAACTAGCACCAGGTACTACAGACGCAAGCTATATCATATCATCATCTTTTCCGGTCCTCCTATCCAATGTGAGAATGAATTCTCTTTTCTCTCTTTTAACTGCAATTCTAACTGCAAACATCTTTCTTTTTCCTCCTTGAAGTTTTTGGTCTAACACAGGAATTTCGGCCCTGGTTATGCATGATGAGCAATTTCATCTTTGTATGAGTTTTACAATGTATGATGGAACTACATCACAATTTCGGCCCTGGGCACGAGGAGAGGTAGAGGGAGACCTAAGAAGTATTGGGGAGAAGTGATCAGGCAAGACATAGCGCGTCTTAGGATTACTGAGGACATGGCCCTTGATAGGGGATTGTGGAGGTCGAGCATTAAAGTTGTAGGTTAGGAGAAAGTTGTGGATATTTCTACAGTGCATTAGAGTGAGACTAGCCAGTTATGAGTTAACCTTAGGATGCTACTGATCAGCTCCCAATGCAGGGGTTTATCTGTTGGATATTAATATATCTTTCGTCTATTTCGCATTTCCTATATTTCTTATCTTGCTGTTATTTTGTTATTTTATGTTATGTTATGTATTTTATGTTATTTTATGTTATTTTAGTATGAGTCTATTGATAGTACTAATATATTGTCTCTTATTGCTGTCTTGAGCCGAGGGTCTCCTGGAAATAGCCTCTCTGCCCTCGGGGTAGGGGTAAGGTCTGCGTATATATTACCCTCCCCAGACCCCACTTGTGGGATTATACTGGTTTGTTGTTAAAAGATAAATGCTTAATGCAATGATTTTTTTTCCATGTGTTGGCGGATTCTTTTCATACCTAATCTGTTTACATGGATAGTAGCAAGTACCAACAACTATATAAAATTTTGCGAGATGTAATTTACCTACATCCGTCTGAAAAGCATTTTATTAGCCTTGATATTCATGTTTCACGTTTCAACCAGATAACTTGACCACATGACGACGTGAATGGGCTATATAACCCATCCTTGGTGCATCTACACCCAGTTTGAACCTATACCCACTTATTGAACCTATATCCACTTTGTAAAAATATTTGCAAGTATACTCACTTTATGATCAACTTAAGACATATCGGGTCTGAAGTTAAAAAAAATTAGTCTGAAGTGAAAAATTGCACTTCAAATACACTTAAGGCCAAATAGGTTTTAAGTACAACCAATGGTTTCATGCACTCAAGGCCAATAAGTCTGAAGTGAAAAATTGCACTTCACTTAAGGCCATATAGGTCTGAAGTGCAACCAATGGTTTCATGCACTTAAGGCCAATAAGTCTAGAGTAAAAAATTGTACTTCAGATGCACTTAAGGCAAAAAGGTCTAAAGTGCAACCAACGTTTTCATGCACTTACGGCCAAATATGCCTGAAGTGCAAATTGCCCGAAAATAAAAATGTGTTCTTTAAATTATAACAATCAAATATACGAGTTAATACCTAAATCTACTCCAAATAGCTCAAATTTGAAACATAACTTCCAAATATCATCAGGAACAAACCCCAATCATCAATTTGTCAAAAAAATAATAAATCTAATGAACGCATTTTTAAAATTAAGAAAAAGAAGAAGAAGAAACCCTAAGCAATAGTAAAAAAATAAAGCGTCATAATAGCTCACCTGTAAAACATCATAAACTACATAAAATATGTTCACAATCACCATATAAAATCATTGTCACCTGAAGAGGAAGAAGAAGAAGCAGGAGGAGGAGGAGGAGGTTTGAAATTATTTAAAAAGTGGGTACAAATAAAAACTTTTTTAAAAAGTGAGTATAGGTTAAATGGGGGCGACCAAATAGGGCGCCCCGTACAATTTTTACGATGGCCGAAGCCCAGGGAAACCCCCCTGACCGTTAGTGCATAGATGAATTAAGAGCTTCGTAGGCGTGGAGTCAAATCTCATATGGGGATTGGGCTGGGACGAGGAGATGGAGCCTGTGATTCCTGGCCTAGTACCCGCTTGGCCGATAAGACAGGGTGAACTATGTGAAGTACACAAATGGCCCTCGAAGTAGATGGTTTTGAAATTTTGTCCCTTGCGAGGGGCAACACTTTTAACCTTGACGATTTGCCTATGAGGCAAGCAGGGGTCAAAAGTTAGAGAAAACCCCACCCCCATACACAAAAAGTTTTACTCCCTTCATTTTAATTGGATTACATACTTTTCTTATTAGTCTGTTCTAAAAGAATAATTTATTTTTATATTTAGAAACAATTTAACTTTAAACTTTCCATTCCACGCAATTTACCTTAAATGAGAAACTTTTATAGTCACACAAATGTCAAAGCTCCACTAAGTTTTTTGCCCTTTAAGCTTTTAACACCATATGTTTCAAAAGCCTTCTTTTTTTCTTACCCTTTGTGCCAAGTCGAACTATGCAGCAGTTGACTGGACATATAGGGGTAAAGCACTATTTCGGTGCGGGCCGCGAGAGCGATACCAAATCGAGGAAAACTCTGAATACTAGATATGACATTAAAATGACCGGGGTTATCATCTAAATTCAAACGGAAAAAGTATATTTCTGCAATTTTTTGGATAAACGAACGAAACGGGGTCTAGTTTACTTAGCTAGACTAACTGAACGGGGCTTATGATCATGCAGTCATCCTTTTTCTTTTTCTTTAGCATTTCAATTTGTTTGATAATTCGTTTATTGTGAAACATTATTTTCATTCAGTATATATCGGAGACGCTTTAATTAGTTTTTGTATAAGATAGTCCTGTTTAACAAATTTGGAGAAAAACAGAATTAGTGGGCGTTTAGACATAAGAATGGTAAATTTTCAAAACAGGGTGAAAAAATTTTCAAGTGAAAATTAGAAATTTTATGAACACACGTTGATTTCGAAAAAAGTGATTTTTTTTTTGAAAAAAGGGGAAAATTTTCTTATGTCCAAACGGGCTCTTAGTAGGCATTTGGACATAAGAATTATAAAATTCTAAAAAAATGGTGAAAATGGTATTTAAAATTTAGAGTTGTGTTTGGACAAAGCCGTCAACTTGCACCCACCGGAATGGGGAGAGCACGAGGACGACCATCAAAAGCTTCGAAACAGCTAGCTGAGGAAGATAACAACTCCATGGAAGGAAGGAATTCAGAAATTGTGAGAACAGTAACACCAAAACCTCTAGTAATTGGAGGTGTTGGTACTGTTCCATTTCTCAAAGGTGGGACAAAGGAAAATAACATTATTGATGAAAGGAAACTGGTTGAGGAAGCATCAATAAGCAAAGGAAAGGCACATGCAACAACAAACCTGGAGATATGGACAACCTTACCAACTCGTAGTTGAGGTAGCAGAGCACCAGAGGTTAAATGGACAACTCCAGTCAGCATGCAGCAGGATCTAAGTTCAAAAGTACCGGAACAAAAGCAAATTCAAGGTGCAGATCTGGAGTTAAAGAATGTCAAAGCAAAAACATCAATGGAACAGGAACTCGGAATGGAGGTGCTCAGAGAAAGCTGTAGTTGGAACCAGAACAAAAAGCAGGAAGTACATGGTCGATGCTATTTGAGGAGAACAAACTAGCTAAAAGAGGTATGGATCTGACTTATGTACCACCTACACTGGTTGAGGGTAAAACGATTGTTGAATTGGTGCAAGATAGTGAAGTATCCAAATGGAAATATGCGGCTATAGTGTATGTTATAGGTGGATCACCAACAATTGGGGCTATGGAGAGTTTATAGCAAGGCAGGGAAGTTTCTCAGTAAATCCTAGAGTATATTACCATAATGAAGGGTATTTTGCAGTTAATTTTTCATGTTTGGAGGAAAAGAACATAGTGGTGTACTCAGGGCCTCATATGCTTAATAACAGACCTGTGATTATCAAGCAATAGACTACTAATTTTGATTTTGATAAGGAAGATTTGAAGACTATTCTAATTTGGTTAAACTTACCCAACTTACCTCTAAGTTATTGGAGTGCAAGTGCACTGAGTAAAATTGGGAGTGGTTTAGGCCAGCCATATATGATGATGCTTGCACTTCAAATGCTGAGAGAATTTCCTATGCAAGGATTTTGGTGGAGTTTGATGTTACTAGGGAGCTCCCAAAGGCTATTAAAGTGAAGAATCCAAAGGGTAGAATCATGGTGCAAGAAGTGTGGTATGACTGGAAACCAACATATTGCTCAAGATATACGCAAATAGGCCACAATTGTCAACAACAGCAGCCTAACACAGTAGTGGTAAAGAAGAAGACAAGTCAACAACAGCACAAAGCAATTCCCAAACAAAGGACAGAATGGAAGCCTATCAGCACAGGAACAAAATTACAAAGTCAACAGCAGCAGGAAGTGCAAGTGAGATCAAATGAGCAGCAAATGGAAAATGATAAGGGAGAAGTAAATGATGATATGTGGCAACAAGTAAAGAGAAAATCAACAGCAAAGGGACAAAAAATATCAGTACCTAGGCAGCAAGTAACAGTTCTAAATAGATTTAATAGCTTAATGGAGACAGGACAAGATCAAAGCATGAGAGGAATAGTTGAATGCAGTACAAGTAGAGGAGTGGAGGTAGAGATGGTGGAGAATAACATCCCAACAGTTTAAATAATAGTCACATGGAATGTCAAGAGTTTCAATAAAGTGTTTAGACATAAGGAGTTAAAGGTGTTTATGAAGGAAAATAAAGTAGATATGATAGCAATATGTTAGCATAGAGTAAATGAAACAAAAGCTGACAAGATCATTACAAAGATATTGCCAGGATGGAAATGGTATCATAATGTGTCAAATTCATGTAAAGGAAGAATTTGGGTGATTTGGAATCCAAACGTGCAGCAGTTTACAATGCTAGAAAGGTATTCACAGCTTATACATGAAGTTGTGAATATTCTGAAAAGCAATAAGGAGTTCTATTTCTCTATAGTATATGGGCTACATAGTGTTCATGATAGGAAAATACTATGGGATACGATAAGGAATGTAGAGAGGAAAATTGGGGGACCTTGGCTACTAATGGAAGACTTTAACTCAATTCTGGGGACTAAAGACATAATGAATGGTAGCGACGTACATGATAATGAAACAAAGGACTTTAGAGAAGTAATAGAAGATTTTAACTGGCAGAACTGCCTATAGTAGGAAGTTCATTTACATGGACAAATAGTCATG
This sequence comes from Nicotiana glauca, assembly GCA_026770625.1. Classification (NCBI taxonomy): domain Eukaryota; kingdom Viridiplantae; phylum Streptophyta; class Magnoliopsida; order Solanales; family Solanaceae; genus Nicotiana; species Nicotiana glauca. The sequence goes on along the minus strand of MU699799.1, from coordinate 5,468 downwards.
TATTTAGTAGAATTGCTAGAGCAATGGTCAATAATAGTCGGATGATCAACATGCCTCCTAGACAAGTCCATGTAATGAATCCTCTTTTCTCATATCATTCTCCTTTGGGTATTGAGATAGATGTGAGTTGTGATAACAAGAAAAGACTATTCAAATTCTATAATTGTATGGCTGATCACCCTGACTTTGGGAAGATTGTGGAGACTAACTGTAAATGGAAGTATGGGACTATGGAAGCTATATGTCACGATCCAAAACCGATGGGCCGCGACAGGCACCCGATACCTTACTCAATCGAGTACCAACATAACGCATCTTTTTTTTTTACATCATCATAAACACGAGACATACGGGTCTAATAGGCCAACATGATCCTTTATAAACTCAAAACATAGGCCGACAAGGCCGTACAATCTTTTACGTACACGACATATGTCTACAAGCCTCTAAGAATACATAAATACCATAAAGGTCGGGACAGAGTCCCGCCATACCAAACGATACACGTTTAAATAATACTAACCAGAGGAGCAACTCCGAAGCAAATGGAGCGTACCAACATCTTCCGCTAAGCCGATAGCCTATTTGGAGGGCTCTCGACCTGTCTATCGGGACCTGCGGGCATGAAACGCAGCGTCCCCAGGAAAAAGGGACGTCAGTACAAATAAAGTACCGAGCATGTAAGGCAGGAAAGCATCAACAAAAAATAGTAGTGTAAAGAGAGATATATGAGATACGACCTGTAATATCTGAGTGCCTCTAGGGGCTACTGACATAAAATACATAATACATATATATACATAAACTTTTAAAAACACAAGCCTCTGTGAGAATCATCATCATCATATTGTACCCGACCTCAAAGAGGATTCGGTAAAAAAAAACGTACTCGACCATTATAAGGCTCGGTAGAATCATACCCGGCCACGTGGAGCTCGGTAAACCCAACTGATCAGTGGTTGCACAATAGGTGCCATACTCGGCCGACTATAGCGCGGCTCGGTAGAGTAAATAGATACATATATGTAGTGCATGCTCGACTCATGGAATCACATTCTAACATTTCGGAGTAACGTAAGTTCGTTGCACCTTTGATTAACATTATGGACATCATACCATCATTATGAACTTCACTAGGGCTCAAGGATCATACATATTTTCTTAGAATAACTTTGTACGGAAAGAACAACATGGACAACCTTAGTTGCTAGGAGTAGATTCATTATGAAATAACGTATTCATTTCACATTAGATCACGCCAAAAGAAAGAAGAAAGTGCCTTAACATACCTGAATTACGAACAACCCCGTATAATTATCCTGTTTGGAAAATCTTCGTTGATGAACGAAATTGCCTCTGCTCCTTAAAGACTCATGGACGAAATTTGTCCTCTGGTTTCTAAAAATATTGGAACGAACTAAAAAAAATTTGGTTTCTTGAAATTGAGAGGAAAACTTTCTGATTCCTTGAGAATTTGAAGGGAATCACATTTTTGTTCCTTGGAAAGTTGGAAAGAACAACATCTCTTTTTGGTTTCATTTTGACAGAATGTTAAAGTTGTTCCTTGGTCTTGAAATTGAGATATTTTATCTATTTTTGATTGATAAAGTTTACAACAAAGTCTTGATAAGACTTTTTATGCGTTTGACACATGTTAAAAGTTAATTAATGGCTCACCTTATTCTAAGGGAGGGCTGCCACGTTACTTTTTTTGGATAATTGATTAAATTTATCCACTTATTAGTTAACCGAATAATGTTTCGTTACCCGGTAATTAATTCATTACCTGCATAATTTTAAAAAAAAAATTATCTCAACTTAATTAAATACTACTCTCTTTTAACATACCTTGTACACCTTATTATCATGACCATGTAGTACCTTGTATGGTACTAGTCCATAAATATCAGGTATTTATTGACAAAAAAATTATTTTCTTAGACTTGATCACCCTTTCACCTTCATGAATTTACTAATCTCTTGTAAAATAGCATAATTCTTATAATCTCCAAATAATCTTTTACTTGGACTGATTTCAATTACCTTACGATAAATTTAACGTACAATACTTCAGAGTGCAACATCGTCGTAATTTAATACTGCAGAGCATAACATCGACGTAATATTGTGGGGCGTAACATTATTACCCCCTTTGGAACATTCGTCCTCGAATGTTGACTGATGCATTCATCATTTTCATAACTAATATCTTCTGAATACTTTAGAACTTCTCTTGCCATCTGGGTAACTGTTCTGTGAATGAGTCCAAAGTCAAGGGTATTCCCCCTTAGGCCTCATTCTCACACCATAACTTGTAGTCGGAATCCTTCCAATCTCGTAATTATTACTACCTTTCATCATGCAGCATGTACAATTTGACCTTGTAAGTGTGCCCAATCTCTAGGATTCATATGTAGAGCTTGATAATATATCCCTTTGGGCATATGTGAGTATACTGAAGTTCTTCGCTCGGTACTTTATTGAATTCACGAATATTGCTATATCTCATCGCATAGGTCCGTTTAGCCGTCCGTATGAATTTACTGCCATAACTCTTACTTTAATTTATCGTTGCTGAGTTCTGCTACCAAATCCCAGCCTACTCTCGTTGCTTATTCCATATGTATAAATTTAAATCCTTTAATGCTTCCCCATTACTGCTAATCTTTAGACTGACGGCCCAATCCCATCTCATACTTTGTGACTTTTGTCCATCTATTGTTGATTCACCTCAATATTGATCTACAATATACCACTAATAACTTGAAACTTTACGTAATATTTTGCCCCGAGGGATTATGTTACCTTAAGAAATATTCGAAGTGAGTCGTATAATCGTATTTCTTAGTGCCTCAATGTGATTCACCTTGTGGAGGTATTCTAATTTTGTGCCGCCAGCGAAATCTTTTCTCCTCCTCTTTTTTTTCTTCAAATTATTATTCAAACGAAAGCCCAAACATCATCTTGTATCTGTCCCAATTATATCCTCATTTTATTACCAGGTCAGCATTTCTTTCCTTCTAAATGCTATTAATTTTAAACTCATTTGAGTTTATTAAAGTTGTAGTGAGCTTTGTATAACATAGAGAAACCGTCTGCTCTTCTTGTTTTCATGGGCTTAATCCTAAAGACTTATCCATTTTCGTCACCTTTTCACTTTACTTTCCTCATCCTTACTCATGCTTCCTTAAAACTTTATCGCTCTATCATACTTTAGCTTGCGACCTATACATATCCATTTATAAACTTTCCTTCAACTTGCTTGCACCATAGATTTTCTTATGTTATTCTGGAACGTCAAGCGAGACATCATATCGTCCCCAACTTTTCTCTATTCTCTTAACTAGATCTCTCGGTACTTAGAAACCATAGGCTGGAAGACATGCTGCCGACAATGCTTCTATCATTCCCGGTTATTAGACCCCCGTGCTTATTGTCTTCTATCCGAAGTATGGATCATTCACAATCTTCTGCCTTTGAGTATCTCGTATATTTTTCACCTTTACCTTACTTACCTTAAAAATCTCGCATCGTATCTTCTATCTCTTTTATGACCTCCCTTCTACCTAGGTGTAATTCACGTTTATAACTTGAAGCTCTATTATAATACTTNCTTCCTTGTAGAGCCATTATAGATTATGGTTGTTGTGTTATTTCTCTTGAACATCTGATATTAAGAGTGATTCTATCATGTTCTCAAGCACAACTTCTATAATTTTCTAGGTCCAATAATCAGACTTCTGATTTACTTGGGTGATGTAACTCTTTAGCTCCATCTTCCTTTCGATCAGCCTTTATGTAGGTTTAAACCACCTTCCGATCTGTGGCTCATGGTATCAGCTATTACCTTAGCCTTTCATGGGCGTTATGGAATATCCATGACACAATCTTTTAACAATTCAATCATTTGTTTATGCCCTGGGCTCAATTCTTTCTTTTAACTTATACCGGAGTCTTTTATGGCTATATGATTGTCAATCAAATATGATGCCTGGATAATGCTCCAAAATCTTGAGTGTATCCATAACGCACTAACTCTGGATCATTGATTGAATAATTCTTTCGTTCCATCTTAGCTTTCTTTCAACGTAAGCTATTACTTTTCCTGGTCTTTCTGCCCCTTGTTACGTCCATACTTAGCTAATCTTAGTACCCACACTTGCCACAGTTTTCATACAACTTATATGATTTCGAATATTACTTTTAGTTCTTACTTCCCGCTAATTACCCACAGTAGGTGTCATTTTCATTTGGAATGCTTACAATGTTATTGCGAGATTGTTATTACATGACCATTTCCTCCTTAGTCATTGTGCTTAGGTTGAAGCCTTCTTTCTTATCCCCTCAGCTAGTCTTTCGTTGTAGTACTTTGGGAGAACCCTTGACTCTCGTAAAGCTATGAGCTTATTATGGACCTTTTTGATGTCCTTGCTTGCCTATAATCATTCGTTTACTTCCATGCCCTTATGTTTGTATGGTTGCTTCTGAACTGATATTTTGACTGCCTTCCTAGTGGCACTTTCGTTTATCCCCATAACACTCATACGGTAACTTTAACTACTCTGACTCTTGTTTGAATATATCTCGAGTATTATGACGACATTCTTCGAGGCTGAATTCTCCATGTTGGGTTCTACTATGTTTATCTTACACGATCTAATGACTCGTCTGTAACCTCCTATTTAGCCATAACTGAGATATTCCTAACCAATTACTAACTACTCATTGGCCCATTCTCATATCAATATTCCTCGTAATCTTTCTTGGGTTATTTCCTTTGTCTTAACTTACGTCTCGCACTAGCTCCTTATTTATTAATAACAACTCAGGAAGGAACCTTTACTCCCTCTCCTTGACGTCGTGCTTGTACAATATTCTTGAATCATAGTGTATCTATAATATTTGCATAAGTGTCATCTCATTCCTCTTTTTTTTTATCGCATTCTTCCTTTACCATTTCATAGTCACTAGAACCACTTAATTCTGACTTAATACCACATCACTCCATATTCCCCCCTTTAGGGGTGTACTAAAAGCTGAAGCCACGAGGATCTACCTATAGATGTTTTACCTCTTTGTCTTTGGAGTCATTCCTCAACATCAATGATCCTTACTCGGCTTGCGGCAATTTTTCTGTACCAAGGATGACAAATTCCCTTACTCGCGAGGGTGATACTTAATGTAACTGGCACATGCAATCCCTTAAGCTGAACTTTGCTCACATTGCTTGATGTAAGGAAGCGTCTTCCTGAATGATCATTTCTCTGGATTTCTCATGAATCTTCTTTTGTCGTCCATTCTATTATTAGCGGAACAAAATCTGAATTTCTTAGATGGCGACTACCATCAAATTAATCAGTCCCTAATTCATATTTAGTTTATCTTTTTCCACTAGTCCATACTGATTTCTATTACTCTGGGGTCTAACTTTTCCTCTTGGTAATCGCGTTGGAGTCACAAACTTACTT